>UYYF01004510.1:47632-65264 GCA_900618365.1 Thelazia callipaeda
CCCCACCCTATATATCTTCATCATCATGTCTACGTTGCTGCTGTTGCTTATCCAGCTTGATAAGGTCATCAATGCGAAGGATAGTTATTGCAGCCTCGGTTGCAAATTTCAAGCACTTCACTTTACTCACTAACGGTTCCAGCACACCTGCTTCCTTGTTATCACGTACCTCACCGTTTTCCAAATCTAAGCCAGCCCTGAACGGAACAAGTTTTAATGATTAGTAAAGGACACATTGGAACTATTTACAGAGTGCTTGCTCCAATAATATTCTGAAATCTCTGTCGACATTTTCTTTAGAAGTATTAGGGTTCCGTTTCTGTAAAGAGAGGGCATAATGCAGATCTCAAAATATGCCCTCTTCGGGACGGCACATATTTTGTTTTAGATCAATTTGCACCATACATAACGTTAAATGAATATTAAACTACAACAGACTGAATTTTATACAAATACATGACAAACCATTTAAGATGGGTAAGTTCTCTCATCTGTTGAGCTTTACTGTGGAATGCGCGCAATTTAGCCACCAACTCAGTTGAATCTTTTGCAGCATTTGTAGCAAGGACTTTAGGAATGATTAACAGCGCATTTGCGAATTCAGCCACCGCAAGCTGTTCTCGACTTGACTGAAAAACCAAAGTAGACAGTTATGTGTCAATTAAGAATATTGACAAATAGCATCAAATCAGATCTCAATGAGGCAGAACTATTTTGGGAACAAAAAATTACCAGAGTAGTAGCAAATGCCTCAAGATAGACATTGAGCCCTGCTTCTACTGCCCCACCACCGACAACCAATTTATTGCTTTCCAGTACTCGCTGAACAACACACAATGAATCATGTACTGATCGTTCCATCTCATCGAGCATTACATCATTTGGTCCGCTAAAAATTAAAATATTTGAGAGAATAAAAATTCTCAAACCCAACAGTATGCCTACAGCGTCATCAAAAAAATAAGAAAGCTAAATGTATAAGCCGAACACAATATTATGAAAATCCACCACCTTTTCCAGACTTGCACGAAATGGTAAGTGATGAAAACTAAGTGGTTACAGGTTCAAAGAATAATAACTATTTCTGTAATTGCATTAAAAAAGAAGCCTTGATTAGCTATTAGAAACAATATAAACTGAATTAATAAAAGAATTTTGGTACCGAAGAATGATCGAGGACGAAGTTCGTGTTTTTGATCCTCTGATAATTATGAGCTCATTATCTGAAATTCTTTCCTGAACTACTTCATCAGCTGTGCCGAGCTGAGATGGTTCGAAAGCTTCAATACCTTCCAATGTTGCCAAAGATGATATTAATGCAGCTGCAATACAGATAGTGTTAATTCCAGCACGGAGATGCAAGAAAATTAAGCTTTCAACACTTCTTCATCCCATTATTTATATTTAAAAGCTTATAATGCGCTCAATGACATTTTATTATACATATTTTCAGTTTCTACAAATATGATAAGCTTTACGTCCATTTATTTCTAATCATTGACGCAATATTTCTAGCATTTTTCTTGAGATGAATACTTTTACTGACCCGAAAAACACATCACAAGCCTGATTCTAAATTTTACACAAGAACCTTGACATATTCAAAAATAAAAGCTCGAAACTAAAAAGAAACAGTAAGAAGAAACCCAACACTGCTACAACTTTCACAAGAAAATACCTCCAGTGGCTCTGGAAATCCGCTTCAAATCAATTTTCTTGCATCGTCGAACAGCCATTGCCCCCGCTTCCACAAACTGTTTCAAACAAAAATCATCGATACCACCAGTAGTTAAAACAACATTCGCTCCAGCTTTCAAAATTTTGTCCACTCTCTGCTTTGTTATTTCAGATTCTCTGGAATTAAAAACAACTACAAATACCGAAACTTAATAAATAGAATCAGAATTCAAAAGAATTGGTTACAACTTTTTTGTAACCAAATATTTTCGACAAAAATGAAAAATAACATGAAGTGTAATTCAGAGAGGACGTGAAACGAGATCCGGAACAACAAAACTTACTCGCGGCGAAATGATTCTAATTTTAATGGGTCTTCAACTACGACAGATATTCCCAAATGCATTTTGACTTTTTGAAGCGAGAAGTCCAGACATGCAATTTTTGCATTGTGTATAACACGGGGCATAGCTAAACTAAATTACTTTTAACAAAAGTAGTGACTAAGCAATGGAAAAATGAGAAATTTCAGAGAAGAGGAACTATATGGTGAAAAGAAAACTATGTAAAATAGTGATTGAAACTATATTACTTTAATGAAAAGTAAAAAATATTACCTTGACTAGCAACAGTGCAGTTTAAAGCATAGCCTTTGATTAAAATACTTTCACGAACTGATTTTCCATGAGCTTTTAACACGTTAATATTCGTGACAGGGTAAGTGACCTTCCCCTGGCTATCTATAACTTTCGAGAGCTCAGCGGCTTCAACCACCATCTCGGAAAAAAATTCGGCATCTCTGTATAATTTCAGATTAAATCAATTATACCATGTCAGTATTTTCAAAATTGAAATAAATAGTTTTACAAATGGCATGAAAGAAAAAATTAAGAACTTTAAATCGAAAACTAAGCAAGAAAGACAGAATAAACACATACGGTCCAATGACTTTTGAAGACATTGCAGTTTTAGCAGTACCAAGAATAGAATGCCGACCAATATCCTTAGATCCGAATGATAAATTATCCTGAAGTAAATTAGCACTAAAGAGAATACAATACCGTAATTTTTTGCAACTAGAGAAAGTAAATACAAATAAAAAAGATCGACTCGCAGATCAATTCAAAAACTCTAGTTTATTTGCACTTCATGAACACTTGAGAATATTCATTCCCATGTTGTATCGAAATGTTGCACATGTCTGCTCTTAAACAAAACGATGAAAGCTTTACACCACTCTGAGTAAAGTGAAATCCTGACTGTGCACATTAATTTTACACAAATTATAAGTGAAAAATATATTCATATATTTATGATTCGCAATTCAAAAATTTTAAACACCTGCATATACCGCACAGATTCTTTACAAGCCAAACGATATCCATTGATAACAGTTGTGGGGTGTATACGTTGTTTGACCAACATATCGGCACATTTCAGTAACTCTGCTGCCACAATAACCACTGATGTTGTCCCATCACCAACCTTATAATAAAGCTTAATTTAAAAAAATTTCATTAGCAACTACAGCACAAAACTTCCATACAAGCTAGATAATAATTCATTCTTCATGGAATAATACCTCTTCATCTTGTAACTGAGCCAATTCGACGAGAACTTTCGCTGCGGGATGCTCAACCTCCATTAACTTGAGAATAGTCGCACCGTCATTTGTTACTGTTACATCCTAAACGTTAATTATGAAACAGCTTTCTTTGCGATAAACAGTGCATGATTAGTAGCAAATATTCCTCTCACCATGCACAAATAAAAATTAACAGCTGATGGGATGAATAACAGTAAAATTTTACGCATTTATAGTCTGAAAAAGTACTCGAACTGAGTATACAGCAAATACGAAAAATTTTATGCAGTCAGACTAAGCACTTTAATCACAACATTCTTGAGTCTATGCAATATGTTCACTAGCAGAAAACGGTAGAAAAAATGAGTACAACTCACTCCAACTTCATCAACAAGCATTTTATCAAGTCCAACTGGTCCCAAAGACGATTTCACAATGTTCGCAACAGCTGATGCTGCCATGACTGAAAGGATGCTAGTTTTTTACTAAGAAATTAGAGTTCTTCAGAGTTTTCTGACCAATTCTCAGGCCGTAACAATGACAAAAAACTGGAGCTGGCTTACTCCTTAATAAAGATTTTTCGTCTGTATTCATAATAAACATTTAAAAAAGGCTAGAAAATGCTAAAAGACCATTTTGTGTTCGAATTGATTGTCCAGTAGTACGTTGGCCCATAACGGCAAGTAAACCTTCACCACCAGCAGCCATTCTTGCTAACAGACTATAACGAATTGACCTTAATATATCAACATTTATTTGCATAAAAGTTATAAGTCTTCATCAAAACTTTTACTTACCATATCCACACACAATCAAATACAAAAAGACGCAACACAACAATCCCAACCAACTTCAAAATCTACCACAATAAAATTCTATCATCTCTTAACTTATATTCCCATTCACAAGCGTTCTCGTAACGATACCACCTTTCACAAAATCAAGTCATTGTGAAAAAATTTGTCTCTGGCAACTGTCATGGAACCGTTTAATGATCAATGCCTTAAATTGTGGGCATGGTATTTAGCAGCTTACCCTTCATTACATTGATGATATGCACGGTTAGCTTCTTGAACACATGTATTTCATTCACTTAGAACGCTAACCACATTTGATATGGAAGACTTTATCATCATCGGTTTATTGTTCACTTCATGCAATCATTTTTAGAAGCTCTATGAAAGTCCGGTATGTTACAATGACTTTATTGCTATTCCGTACGGTACCAAAACTTGAGGGGTTTGAATACAAGTCACTTTTGAAAATGTCCACTGAAGAGGAGCACTACTTGTCACCGAAATGTGTTAATGGAATCAAATGGATTATGGATGTAATACTGCTTTAATCATTTTGTTGCATTTTCATTGTGCTAGCGGGTTATTATGTTTTAGTATAAAATGCACTATGAACATAGTGCATTTTATACTAAAAGATTTGGAACAATCCTATATTTTTGTTGTCTTTTCTAAAATTATTTTGGATACGTATTGTACATCCGAGAGACTCAAGCATGTTCTCCAGTCTGATTGGTGTTATTTAGCTGCTACAAGCAGAGCTTTCATTAAAGTATGGAATTTGAGTGCTTATGACAAAATTACTGATAGGAAGATGTGAATGAATAAACCACTTACATGATATTTTTAAAGCATCCAATTGGCGCATTATTTATAGGTATTCGGTGATTGTGTCGATACAGATTTAAAGTTTTTCGGTTTTGTCATTGGATTCATATCACTCTTTTTATGGCTTTTACCATTAATTCCTCAACTTTTGCATAACTACCGTACCAAGCGTTGTGAAGGCCTTTCTATGTATTTCCTCCTTTTTTGGTAAGATATATCTTACGAATTTACATTCCTTGTGTTGTTTTCAGTTAAGCTATAATATAGAAATTAAATTCATTATTTTTTAGATTATTTAACATTGACTATTTAAGTTGCATATTTCTGTTAAATTGTTACTAGTTGAAATAACAAAGTAAAAGCCTATTTCATCAGCTCAGATGAACAGAATTTATTATTTGATTTATGTTTTTGTAGGATTCTTGGAGATTCGTGCAATATGGCTGGAGCGTTACTTACAAATCAACAACCTCTTCAAAAAATTATAGGCGTTTATTATGTGTTACAGGTAGGATCCTTTACAAAATTTTATCTACCGCTATTAAAATATTGAATAAACTTTTATACCATCTGATTTCAGGATATGACTCTCCTTTTTCAGTATTTTTATTACACCCGCATATATCGTAGAAATGAAGGTATATTTTGTAACCGTTCTAACTTTTTCTGTGCAGTAAATAACTGTGCATCTATCATGGTAGTATTTTTCATGAAAATTCTAATCAAGCAATTACCAGTTCCTTACAAATGAGATTTTTTCAATGAAAAAAAATAATTGGACTCATATTAGGTTGTGTTCTAATAAACAGCCGTTACTTGCAGTACATATTACTCCATTAATAAACTCAACAGCGATAGTACCAAGTATTTTTGTTGGCCTTTTCGTGATTGGAGCGCTATTCTCAAATAAGATTTCATCAAATTCATTACGTCATCGTCCAACTCATGAAACACTACCAGGAAATAGAAGACTACTTTCTATTGAACTCGGTGGACAACCGTTGTTTCACGGTTACTATGATGTGGTTTGAATTTTCTACATAACTTTCATAACAAGCACAGTTTTTAGGCATAGAATTGTTGATGTTATGATCTCGTGCGAGCAAAAAGCGTGATCATAGTTCTAGCCTCATTGTTTTTTCAGCTTGGCTATGTAATAGGTTCTGTATCTGCGACATGTTATTTTGCTAGTCGAATTCCTCAGTTACTTAAGAATTATTACCGTCAGTCTTGTGAAGGTATTTCTTTTTCTTGATATGGGAATTTCAAGTTAGTTGACCATAACAGTACTAGTTTGAAAATTGATGCTTAGAAACAAAGTTTCAGAGTAAATTTCGTTTCCAAGCATTTTTAACTTGTCGTTTTAATAAAGAATTTATTTCCTTCAATTCCGTACATGTTTTCTATCAAAATGATCGTGATCAATCACTGTTCTAACCATTTTGGTCAATAGTTTTACTATATGATTTCAGGTTTGTCATTGGTCATGTTTTACATTATTATAGGAGCAAATGTTGCATATGGACTATCTGTAAGTTTTTATTTGTTTGTGAGGCAAACTATTCAGTAAATGGTTGCTAGATTTGTTTTTCGTTATGATTTTGTTGGTTAATCGTTATACTCTGAAAATAATTCGGAACGTTTGTTTTTGCCTACCAAGTTTGAAATACACTTTAGATAATTTCTGTGTCATTTATCTACATTTTCGAGATACAGGTTTTGTTGGGTGGCTCTGGTTGGCATTACATTTTGCGTCATTTGCCGTGGTTAGTTGGTAGTTTGGGCGTTTGTGTCTTTGACGTTTTTGTTGTTATTCAACACTTCTATTATGATCGCCTACACCGCAACAAAGACTTGACAGAACAAGAAGGGTTATTGGAAGACATAGACTGATATAATTGTGATTTTGGTTCATGTAGCAGATAAACTGCGCAGAAAAATACTGTGTTGAATCTCATTTGTCTTTGTAATAATTTGTGTTATAAAGTCTTATATTTTACGTTAACATAATCATTTGCTTAGTATTTTCGTGGAGAAAGGTGCAGATTTTACTTCTAATCAGTCTTTAGGAGAAATGACAAATATGTATACCACTGATTTTTGCCAAGCAGCTTAGTAATTTTCCTTACCTTCTTTTATTTTTACAGTGCTGTATGTACTAGTAACGTCAGTATCTGACTGTATGTAGATATCCTTCGTTTCGTTATTCGATTAAGCTTTTCAACACAAAGTAATACTTTATATTTGTATGTCGAAACATAATAATTCTCTATATTTGTTTAAAGCTTATTATATTCCAAGCAAGCTAATTTCTTTCTTCAGCCATATTGTCGAACTGCATCTTTCGAGAACATTCAGTTTTGATATTAATAGTTCACTAGGTTCTCATATTCTATTCATCAGAATATCCTGTATGTTAACAGTCTTAAAATTTCTTTTCTGATCATTATAGTATGTAATTAATTTTATGTATTGCTTTCTCGAATTTTATCTTCTACACTCGATTTCATATTCATGTTTTGGATGAAAAATTTGTGCGATATTATTATTCCCAACCATCAGAAAACCCAGTTTTATCTTTCCAAATCAGCCATATTGTCGAAACGCATCTTTCAAGAAGATTCATTGTATCCTACCAGCGATAGAAGCTTTGAGGAGATCACGTCGCATACCCTTTATCATGTTATCGCATTTGTGCTAAGTGAATTCATCGCAGATTATTTAACAGAGAGGATGCTTGATGTAAGACGGAGCAGTCTGTGTAAATTTATGTGATTTGGGATGGCTAGATTTGAATGACGCTGGAATTGGAACATTTGTTTCCCTTTTTTTATATCTGCACCCTGAAAACAATACTGTTCTTAGATATTTATTTATCTGTTTCATCGCAGTTTGTTGCAGGCTCGTGTTCGAAAGTTCTTACTCTACTTTGTCATAAAAATTACTCTTTTCAACGAAGAAACGCATTCGTAGGAACCTGATATGACGCTTGACAAGACTGTTAGATGTCTTTTGATCCGGAGCATTTATTTAAGGTTGAAGGCTCTGTGAACTGTTACGTCTTAAATGAGATTTACAAATAAATGGTTGCTATTTTTCACTAATGACATTGAGATGCATGTCCAGTGCGTCATTTGAATTTTAGTTTTTACAGGACGTCCGTATTTTATGAATTTCTGCTTAATTTGGGATAGTATTTCTTCGCAGATCTGAATATATGCATGTGAACTTTTAAAGTCTAATTCCTTATTATATCATGTGTAGGATGGTAAATAGTGCTACAAATGATGCTGAAGATTTTTCAAATTGAATTTGGGAAAATGTTGTTGCACACTACGTGTTGGTTTATTACTATGGGGCGAAAGAAGTATCTGTAGGTTACAATTGTGCAGTGTGATGTGTCATGAGAAAAGTGGTTTAGGAGTTCAGTATGTGTAGTTAGGGAGTAGTTGAGGAGGTTGTAAAGACTTTAATTTTTGTCATTTGGATTTTTAGGATTAATTCCAAGTACAGAAAAAACTGTCTTTAATAAACTAGGCATAAACGTTTAGTTTATGATCTAACTCATAGATTGCTTGTCGAGTACTCGCTTTTTCATTCCATTTGAATTGAAAAAGCTAATATCTAGCAAGCAATCTAATAGTTAGATCATAAGGTGTTTTGGAATTAAAGAAACTAATTGCGTGTAACTTTTTTACCTCCTGCCCCTTAAATTCATTAAACGGATCTACCTTTCCAACATTGTAGACCTTTTAATATATAGCAATTATCCTCTAGTATTCATTGTTCTAGCAGTTATGGGGGATGTACCGCAGTTTATATTGTATGAACATGCTATTGGTTATGTTCTGTTTCGCGTGAAAGAATTTGAAGAAATCGGAATGGCTATTCCTCAGGTCCTTTTTTTTCTGGCATGTTAGGTTGTCGAAATTTTCCTCTACGAAATTTCGGGTTTTTGTAAAAATTTTATTATAAATTATACCAGTCTGATTTATTTTAGGTCGAAGAGTCCATACATGATGCACAGAGATTTTGTTCGTACATTAAGCTCGAAGCTTTCGAACCTTTTAAGAATACTGAGTCCGCTTTAGAAAATTGTAGCAGTGTTTCAGAAGGTTAGGCGTCCTTTCTACATTCTTTGAGTTTCTGTTGCTAATTCGGAGGGTACTCAGCATCTCAATATTTCTAAATGGCAACATTTTTATGTTACTTTGTTGTTCCGTATATTATGTTATGTGTGATAGATAATTTAATTTTTTTAGAACTTAGTGACGTCATTTCAGATTGTTTCTTTTTCAGGTTTGCTTCATTCGGATTTGCTAAACTTTTTGGAAGCCAATTTGCGGAAGAGGAAGAAGAAAACAGTTACACTTGGTATCAATGATCCAAAATTAATTAGTGCTATAAATGAACAAATCAGTAATGTAAAATGCCAGCTTTCGGGAGCTGTTCCTGAATTGTTGCGTGGTATTCGCATACACTTTGGTTATCTCGTGAAAGAGTTACCTCATCATTCGCTCTCCAAAGCGCAACTTGCTCTTGGGCATGGTTATTCAAGAAGAAAGGTCAGTATATAAATTTATAATTTAATTCTAGTAAGATTCCTTTCGTCTGCTTTCTAAAATGTTTGCTGTGGAGAAGCTGTATCTATCTCGAATTTCCATTAAGGTCAAATTCGATATCCATCGAGTAGATAACATGGTTATTCAGTCTATTGCGCTCTTGGATCAGCTTGATAAAGATATAAACCTTTTTGGGATGAGGATTCGTGAATGGTTAGAGTTTAATAAATATCAGTGTTTTTTAGCGTGTTGCTAACTATTTTTGGCAGAACTAAGTGCTTCTTTGCTCTTAATTTTCACAAATTGTAAATTGCAGGTATTCTTATCATTTTCCTGAGCTTTACAAAGTTATTCCTGATCAGTTGAGTTATGTAGAATGCGCTTCCATTATAATGGATCGCAAAAGTTTGAATGATGAAACAGTCCACTGCTTGAAAGGTTCGTTTTGAGTTTGTGAGTTATCCTTGATCTCTGACTCAAGATTCATGAAGACACTAATCATTCTTTCACTGTCTTTACATCAAGTTTCTTGTTCTCGCAGCTAATGTGGTATTTTCGTGATATTAGCACATTAATTGTTGCTGGATTCGTAGAGATCTGCATTATATTCATTTGTTTTACTTCATTAAAAAAACTGTTTCATCTGGTTTGTTTTAATTTTTTTCTTACATAGTAGAGAAATAAAAAGTCTCGGCAGTTTTATATGACGAGTCTTATTTAGTGAAAGCACCTTTGAGCGTTTAATGTCCTGAAGATCGTGATTCTGGTAGATGGTTATATTATTTTTAAAGTTTAACCTTCAAATTAAAGCTCCAATTTTTGATCTATGTGGAATGGACAGATAAATATAACAAAGCAACGCGGAAGTATATATATCTTCAGAAAAATTATTGGACTATACAGTGAGTTCCAAAACGAGTTTCGCTTTTAGAAATCCTGAATGATGATGATAAAGTATGTGAAGTAGTAGAAGCCGCTCGTACTTCGATGGGTATGGATATTTCTAGTCTTGATTTGCTTAATGTTGAGCGTTTTGCGAAACGTGTTAGAGAATTAACGCAATATCGACAAGATCTTCATGAATATATCAAACAACGAATGCATTCATGCGCTCCATCACTTTCAGCATTAATCGGAGAACAAGTAGGAAATCTGGATTTTTGAATTTATCATGATACACTAGAGAATTTATGTATGTAATATTTCCATATTTATCAGTTTTTTTGGTGGAAACATTTTGCAGTATAATTTTCTGTCGTATTTTTCTCAGCTTCATTTCCTCAAGTTTCACTTTCTGAATGACAAAATTTCGAGGTTGGTGCTCGTCTGATTTCACATGCGGGTAGTTTAACCAATTTAGCAAAATATCCAGCATCGACAGTTCAGATACTTGGAGCGGAAAAGGCACTTTTTCGAGCTTTGAAAACACGATGTATGTTTATTCATTATAATGAATGCATTCACGCCTGTTCTGATTACGTTACATGACTTATTTGCTTTTGTTGTGATATCTGTACTGAATCTATGATCCGTTTCATGAAGCATGTACTTTGCAGCAAATACACCGAAATATGGACTCCTGTTCCATTCTTCATTTATTGGTCGTGCATCTACGAAAAATAAAGGACGAATATCACGTTTTCTGGCGAATAAATGCACAGTTGCGTCTCGTATTGACTGCTTTTCGGAAGTACCGGTATCTACATTTGGTGAACACCTAAAGCAACAGGTTAGTTATGTGGATAGCGGGAATTCGACTAGTTTCTGTTTTTGGGAAGAAATTGCATTTGACCATTTATTAAAATCAGAATGTACAAGCTTTTGCCTAATAGATTTTCAATCTTGTTTTTTTCTCTTTATTTTTGAAGCAGGTTTGTTCTTTGTAGAAATTGATAAAAAGTAGATATACATACGTAATGATTTATAATTTTCCGTTTGAGGTGGAAGATCGTTTGACATTTTTGGAAAATGGTGTGATTCCTAAGAAGAATTTGGATGTAATGAAAGAAGCAATAGAGGAGGCTAATACAGTACAAATAAAAGTATGATCGTTTTGATTTATCAGTAGTTGTTCGTGAGAAATACTTTTGTTAAGGTTAATTGTTTTTCAGATCTTAAAGAAACGAAAAAAAGAAGCAAAAAGAGCAAGGAAAGCTGCAGAGCGAAGTGAAGAATTTGATGCTACTCAAAAGTCAGTGCTGGGTGCTGATAAAATGGAACTGAAAAATGAAATTGCCAGCAAAGTACGTTTGTATGTTCCGGAAATTAGATACATGGTTTAATTTTAAACATGCAATATTTCCAAATCTTATTAAACTGTATTGCATGTTTTGAAATTGAAAATCACGAATGTTTAAATCCTTTGGCTTAAAATTTGAGTCATTTCGGTCTTGTATTGCGTTTATAAGACTTTTTATGTATGTGTTTTTTAGAAGCTGAAGAAGCAGAAATATACCATGGAGGAAGTTGTAGATGCTCAGGAAGGAAATGATGATGACATGGTTGTCAAGAAGGCCAAAAGAAAAAGGAAAAATGAAATCTTAAATGCACCTGATGATTCTACTGATTTAATGGAAACGTCAGGTATTTCTTCGCTCCACAAATTTATTTTTGGAATGTAAAAAGTTGGATAGCCTACATTTTGTTATTAAAATTTAGGATTGTTACTTTCTAGAGGTGGAATTTATTAGTTGTTGCATCTCTTTTCTTGAAATTAATCGTGAAACCGATTGTGTGTAGCGAAATTTGACCAGATGTGTTAAGATTGAAAAGAGTGGATGAGATATGGCGACATCGTATTAAATATATTTGTGCATCAAATGATATCTCAGAGGAGTTACAAATGAGAAAATGAAAAATCATTTGGGGACGGAGGATAGTGTCGTATAATAAAGAAATTTATTTTCTGAAAATTATGAGATTGGATGAGCTTATGAGATGGTGTTTGTATGGTGGGATACAAATTTGTAATTGTCGTAAACGATTTATAAGTTTTAATTATCTTGTTCCAGCTCTGGACAATGAAGGAAGCTCTAAGAAGAAGAAAAAAAAAAGAAAAGATTTAAAGTTAAATGGAAGTAATGCTGATTTTGTGGTACCTGTCGATGATGCATTTCTGTCCCTGAATAAAAGTGGTGAGCATAAAAAGAAAAAAAAGAAGCAGAAGAATGAGTGAATACTATATTGTTTGAGCGTTGGATCTCTCTCTATGTTGATGGCTTTCTGTTCTAGCTATTGTTAATTTTGTTTCTTGGAGAATTGTGTTGTTGGATATTTGATGTAGGGATCTATGAATGTTCAGTATCCATTTTTGTGATATTGCGTTCGTATTGGTATGATTGTGGATGATCGCAGTCAGGGCTTATATTAGAAGAAAACTAGCAAATTTCGTCACTTATTATTGTTAATTTTGTTTCACTAAATCGTTAATGTATTCCTAAAGAACTAGTTTTGTCACTTGTTTTTGTTGATTAAGCGTTATTGTGACTATCCTGTAGAGCAGAAGTAAATTTATTATCAAGGACATGCTATAATAGTACACAATTTATGCATGAACAGATCAGCATTGTTCGTCAAATCTTCGTTAGATTTTCACTATTGGAAAGAATGAATATTACGCAGAAGAATAATTTAGATCATAGTTTATGCATAGTACCCAAGAACATTGTTGATTTAAGATACTGAAGGGGCATTCATTGTATCCTTTAAACTGATATGGGGCAATTTGCGGTTACCATTATAGGCTTTCATACTCTTATGAAAGTGTTTTACATAAGTGTGTGGTATTTTTGACTGGGAATGCTGGTCATGTTGACTGGCTTCACTGTTTTATAGAATGAAAGGACCTACATTCCATGACGTCTTAAGCACGGGATTTCGTTTACAGTCATTGATCCTACATAGCAGGATGCAGCTCTACTTTTGTCGGTAAAGTGAATGACTAGTATCTCTTGGCATATTTGTACTTAATAGTGGTAATGCGGTAGTTCTTTTCGTTGGTTACAGAAAGTGAATGGTAGTGCGTGATCTTGCTGCGCAATGTATGTGACCTATCTGCAGTGCAATAGGGCACAATTCATTCATGGGTAACTTAAGCTATGCTACAATTTGTATGCTATTGGAAAGCTAATCATTCATGCTTAAACGAACTAATCGTTGTTATACGGGCATAGAGTATGGAACCCTTGAATGCCTCACTTGTGGCAAAAAATATTTATAGCTCTGCAGAACTAGTATGTGGCTAACTGGCTGGGACTTTTTTCCTTATTTTTTTCCTCACACTTGGACTACAATCAATATGAAGTGAAAATGAAAGGCTCCTGATTGTATTCATTCAAACATGCGAACAGCATCGAGGGCTCACTTATGTTTTGTATTTGCCTAAGGTCATATTCAAGTACTGATCTGATCTATTTGCTAGCTTTCACATATTGCATCTTTCTCAATTCGTTTCTTAGTTGCAATCAATCCAAAAGTGGTCAAGAAAAGATGCTTGCCAGTCTTTCCATGTTTTCTATTGCACTGCATTGTTTGCTTGTAATTGCTATCTGATTAATCAGAATTTTGTTATTCTTGCAACTTTGATTGATACATTTGCTTAGTTCATAGTCAGACTAACATTCTTTTCATATTTCTCTAAATCTTTCTTATGCCTTTTTATAACTCTCACTGCGCTGCCAATTTTGCACATTTATAGTGCAAATTAACTCCCATTTGGAATCATACATTCTTGTAATGGTAATGTGAATAATTATAGAATTGTCGGAATACTTTTAGACGTTCACCGCGCTAACATGCATATTTGTTCACGTATGTCAATCACTCTAGCAAAGATAATGTTCGCACATATTGTACTGTGATAAAATTGACGAAGCTACGATAATTTATATAGACATTGCTTGTATTTAAGTCCCAAAAATAATTAAGTGTTGAGTACGTCTTGGGTAATATTGTTGGGTAACTGCGATAATCTTATTCCTTGCATATCTCTAGTAGTAGTACTGATGGTTTGGTCATCGGGAACAGGATGATACATGTGACAAAACAATCTTGGCACATCCAGCCGAAAAAGCATTGTCTTCTAGATTGAGAAGGTAAATGTTATTCATTCCTGTTTTTTAAACTTTTAATAACTTACAACTTCAGTTTGCTTTTATGTACTGATTGCAAATGTAACATTCATCAGCTTGATTATCACTGATTGCATCTTACACAGATTGCACTCAAAACTATTTAATTTAATAAATTTCATTCAAGTCATTTAAACCGATACAATTTTACAATTTTTGGCAGTCTATTGAATTTTTGAGACAGCTTCATAAAGTTGGCTTCAAAGTCAAACTTACAGTAAAGTTTGCTTCAAAATTCATGAAGTTTGCTTCAACTTACAGTAAAGTTTGCTTCAAAGTCAAACTTTGATTCGAATAAAAAGATCTTCTACTCACTGACAATCGATACTAACTTTAAATTTTAATTAGTTTAACATTCATTTACTTTTACCTTTTTCTGTACCTTTTTATTCCATAAAATCACTGCTTCACTTCCAAACATATGATAAATGAATGTCTCCCTTTCATCGGCTGAATTAAACTTTCATTTCTTCAGTGTTAAGAGTTTTCAGTTACTACCTTTGTTTGGGACACCTTTTGAAATTAGGTTGGTAGTTTCTTTGTAAAACTACAGATCCTGTTCCTCCCCATCTAGGCAAATTCTTTTTACTATTTTGTATGGGTCTTAATGCAAGGAGGTGCTTTTTTTGATAAAAAGTTATAGACTCAATCAGGCCCTGCCGCCCTTGAACTGGGCAATTGAGAAATTATCTTTCCAAATTTAGCTTCAGATAAGAGATAGTATCATGCACTTCATAATCTGGATCGAATTCTTACAGATATTCGTTGTGATGAATTTTTTCCTTTCCGTAAGTTCCACATCGTACACTAAAAATCTCTGATTTCTTCTGTGTCTACATCGTGGCTGATAGGCTATTCTTCGGTCAAATTCCTATAAGAAACGTCTTCTGAAAGCTCAGATTTGACATTTTGGATGTTGAATGCATACGTTTCTGTTTACCACAAAATTAAAAAGGGGCTAAAATTATGAAACAACGCAAAGGCTTTGATCGCATTTTTTTGCCTTCAATTATTTTTTAGACCAACTTAGTTATGTTGGAAAAACTGAAGACTATTTTTAATTTGACTCAATATTTTTTCGAAAGATTTCGGAGAAATTGCACTTTAGTTACTGTTAATTATTGAAAGCTGAATTAGTTATTCTTTTACCTGAACATGACTGTATTTAGGCAGGAAAGATCAAAGTTGGCGAAATCTGTACGATATTATGGCTGTACAATCGGTAAATCTTTACCATTCTTATGTTTCGTTAGAGTGAGTATTTTTCAAAAACAAAAATTTTACTTTAGCTTCTGTATTAATTGGGCTATCATATTACGCGCGCTGAAAGCATATGCAAATTACTCTCAAAAAAACTCCAAAATAAAATTATGAGATTTTTGAAAACTTCAAATTATTTTTATTGATGCCTAATTTCCGTCCTTTCAGCACTTGAATGCTCAATGTTCCACTTTTATTAGCATAAACATTTAGTGTTGAAATTAGCTCTTCAAAATTAATTTTTATAATATAGGATGGAAAGTCTTAAGACGCGATACACGCTGATTTAGACCATGTAAGAGATTTTTGACAATCTAGCACTCCGTATAAAATTCGAAATCACCCAACTAAATAACTTGAAGGAGGCAAAAAGCTGAGGAAAAGGAATGTGGTATTATTTACTGCCTAAGAAATAAATGTGATCATAATTTCACTTTAAGAAACTGATGTAGCGATAATATAAAACATTTATTTTCTTGAAATGGAAACCGTTTATTTGCAACAAGAACTTATAATGTCTTAACATTTTCTAGGGCAGTCGAATACCGGAGCATACATCAGATTATCGAGTAGCTGTTTTTGGTGCTGGAGGTGTGGGGAAATCCTCCATTGTATTGCGTTTTATTAAAGGGACATTTAATGAAAATTATGTTCCGACTATCGAAGACACCTATCGACAGGTATTTTACATATATATTTCTTTATTTAAAATGTGGAGGTTAGTTTTAATTTTCGCTTCATTGGTTTTGGCGCTGGATCGCATTGCGGCACTCTGTCAGTACTTGTCCCGCGCTCAGATTTGTTATACTCTTCGTTCTCGCTTCGTTCTCGTGGAATCCATGTCAACTATCAAAGGAGATGCTTTCGAGCGTCTTCTTGAGAACTATCGATTGAACATATGCTTCGACGGGGTCAGATATACTAATCTCCTTCGCATAGAGTTTGTGGAAGTTGTTGCAATCTCATCCCAAGTTACCACATACGGCATTATTTTGGTCCTGCATTTCATCTCTGACCTAAGCTTATTAGCAAGCAGGTCATATTTTCGCTTTTTCTCGGTCTCGACTGCTGATGTAATAATTTATTAGACGTATGGCATGCTGATTCACAGCTTTGATAAAGTTCTTGCCATTTAGCGTAGTTTTGGCTAAACGCTTAATTCTCACTAAAATCTCTGCACGGACTTTATCGTAGCTTTCACGGGTAGATGCACTAGTCCTGTTTTCCACTATTCCAAGGTATTTGTATTTGTACCCTTGAGTTCTTTCCAATAGCGCCGCTTTATCAGCGTATACCTCGATATTATTGGCTGACTTTGCTGAATTTACTTCTAGTGCTACCACATCAAGAAACCTTTCAACATCTTCTGCCATAAATTTCACGATATCCTCGTCGGTCGCAAAGATCTTGAGATCGTCCACGAACAACAAATGATTCGTTAATGTGCATACCTTGATCAGTTGGAACCGCCACCTTTGGGTACCTTATATTGAGCTGACGACTCAACAGATCCATTCACAGGACGAATAGCAGCGGAGAAAGGCTATCACCTTGGAGAATTCCTCGTTCTATTTACTTCTCCATTGCTTTTCAATGTAACCGACCACCTGGAGGTGATGCTTCTCATAAACCTGTTGATCCACGAAGGCATGTTAAGCTTTTCAATGCACTTAATCAGGCATTCGTGATTAACTGAATCGAATGCTTTTTTTTAATGTCATACCACGCAGTGTAAAGTTGGTTTCCGTTCTCTTTGCAAACCGCCAGGTTCTACCTTGCTTGTTCCTTTGCACCTTG
>UYYF01004511.1:0-40884 GCA_900618365.1 Thelazia callipaeda
TTATTATTATTATTATCATTGTTATTACTTTTCATAAATATATCAGAGAATTATTTCATGAGAAAAGTCGATAAAATATTCTATACAGTAAACTAATTCTTTGTTGTATAGAATATTTAATTAATTTATATTAAAGTTCGCTTTCATCGTTGTTGTTATGATCATTATGAATGGTTAAGTTGTGCGATATGGCATTAAAGCAAGTTTGGATTATTCCTTTCTTAACATGCATATTTACCATTTCTGCGGCATTTGTCTCGTAAGCTTCTGCAAATTCTTTTCAAAACATTTAAAATTATTAAAAAATTGTGTATTTAAGTAATTTTGTTTTTAATTTCAGTATTTTGATAATAATTAATAATTTTGTTTGATAGTTTTTAAAATTTAGCTTTCTAAGTCAAGAAATCGAAAGGTTTTTAATAACTTTTCTTCGTTGTTGACTTTGGATATAATGCCTAAAATATTTCTTCTTGTCTAAAATGACAGACAAATTTGAAAATTTTTGATTAAAAACAACAAATATGCAAAATGTTTAGAAAAAATATATTAATTATAACAATTTTTAATTCATTAATTGAAATTAAATACATTTATTGAAATTATTTTGAATTTCAGTTATTTTGTGGCATTGTCAGAAAAACATATCACAGCATTTTGGCCATATATAAGGTAATATTTTAGTCCTAAAATTCAATTTATTTTTTCATATTTGATTTTTGGTATTAATTTGTAAACTCAAAAGTGTCAAATGAAAAAATATTCATTATTCAATTTGAGTACTCATAAAATTAACATTTATACTTGCTAACTCATTCGAAAATAGTTTGAAAGTCAAAAATTAACAATCCCAACAGGTTTTATTTTAATTCCAATTTTTTATAAATTAAAAGAATTAATGCAATTCATAATTTTGTATTTTAAAATCTGTATTTTAAAAAAGCGAAGTAAATTTTGCTACACGTGCAGTCAACTCACGCAACTATTCACGTGTCAAAACACTTATTGATGTCAAAAAACAATCTTTAAAACTTAACAATCTTATCAAAACATGATTGTTTTTAGTGATAGTGGGACCTTACCGCCAGAAAGCTGCATTTTCGGGCAACTGCTCAACCTTTCTGCTTTATTTTGTGAGTATTTTTATTTTGTTTGCTAGTGAATTATTAAAGTAAATATTCAAAGTAAATACATTTTCAATAAGTATTAAATTACTTCCTTATTGTATTTTTTGCACTCTTGCTTAGATCTGAAAAATAATAATAAATTGAAAAAATTTTTTTGAATTAAAAAATGAATTCACATGCCAAATAAATAAAACTCGCAAATATTTATGCTTTTTTCTTATTCACTGGAATATTTTTCTATAAAATTATTAAATTCACTTTTCTCTATGACCTTTCAACTTTTATATCATACTTTAAGAAAACTGACTCATTCATTAATTACGTAAATAAAATGCATTTCAAATTTTTTAATATATATTAACATAGTGTGCAATTTATCTTCACTAAAATACGCTTCATTAAACATTACTTAGTAGCGATTCCTCAGCAACTAATGAAGTAATAATTACAAATATTAATTTATTTAGTATGGGTTCAATTTTTCTGTAACTTAGATATTAGGGACCAGACAAACTCAGATCTGTTCTAATCACTATAATGTTTAAAAACATAAATGAAGCGCCATCAATCGTATTAAATCCAGTGTTTAAGTATTGAATTTGTGATCAATTTGTGACTTGTGTAAATAAAATTTGCATTTTTATGAGGCAATTTTTAGAATAGGTCACAAAAAAATAAAAATTGGAAATGAATGATCTATCAAATATATAAAGTAAAATTTAATAACTAATCTTGAATACATCTGCACAAATTTGAATTCAAGCAATCCAATTCAATTATGCATCTGCATATTTTATCATTAAATAGTGATATAACATTTTTGAATTTTCAAAAAGTTACATAATTGAATGATTTTGAAAAAAGTTACTCTAAAATTATATAAAAAGTAAATAGTACTAGTAATGGTAAAATTTATTTTGCTTAGAAATTGACTTTGTTTTTATTTTTGAAATTCAAATTGATGCAAATCAAAAAGTAACTTTAAAAAGTCTAACGAAATGCAGTCTTTGAAATTAAACTTCTAAAATTATTTTTTCTTAATGACTAAATTATTTTTAATTGCTTATTTATTCTATCATTTGTATTTAACTTAAATTTTTTCAGTAGCAATAACTGTATACTTAAGACATCGGCAACTAATCGAATTTTATTGGCACCATTTAGAACAAGTAATTTTTGTTTTCAAGTTATTTATTATTTGATATTAATTTCAGAAATAATTTTTGAATACAAAGTAATTTTTAAATAAAAATCAGTATTTAATTTTGCTTTCAAAGTACACTAGATATTAATAATAGAAATAGCTTATATGCAATAAATATTAATTGATCAATTATGAAATTTACGTTTATTGTACGAAATTTCTTTATTACAAGTAATTAAAAAAGTGAAACTATAACACACTTATTGAGTATACTAACTTTTAAATTACACAATAGTTAAAATTCCTCGATAAATTTGTTTCAATCAAATTTAAATTTCTTGGTAAATTTTAAAATTTTCAATTTTTTTCAATTCTTTCAAATTAAATTTCAATAAAATAATTTCAGTTTTCAAATTCAAATTGATGAATTAAATTTACTGATTTTTACTACTGATATCGTTTCTTGCAAAAGACAGCCGTTACTAATGAAAGTAATTTACAAATTTTAGTAATTTACAAAATAATTTACAAATTACAAATAATTAAAAATAACTTAATAATTTATAATTTTCAAAATAACTTACAATTTTTTTACAAATTTGACTTGCATTACTTAAGAGCCTGCAAGAAATGTTTTGGTTTGCCAGCGATTGAGTATTTAAAATTTTTTAATATTTTAAGCGCGAACAATTAGTAGAATTCTTTAATTTGCATATGAATATAAGTGTTAATGGCGATTTTTGCAGAGAGACGGAAATTGGAGAAATTACTGCTCTGTATTTTTGTGGTTAGGTTATTTATCAGCATTTGGAATGAGTATGGTTGGCAATTTTCAAGTATAAAATATTAAATTTTTATTTCAAATAAAATTACATCACTCAATTAACAAATCTATTAAGCGCAATTAAAAATTTAACTATTTTTACTAAATTGTTGAAAATAAAAATTCGTTTCTATTTCATAAATAACTACATAAATAAATAGATAAATAAATAAATAAATAAATAAGTAAATAAGTAATTGATTGATTGGCTTGATAATTATGAGAACAATTATTATAAGGACAATTATTAATAATATTAAATGCAAGTTTTTTTAATTTGAATCTTAAAAATATTTGCATTAATTTAGCAAGATATATTTTTTAGAACAGTTTGAATAAACAAATTGTTCTTAAAATTTTCATAAATGAAATATTTAAGTGTAATATTTAAATATTTTTTAATTAATAAGCTGACTTCAGTGGTCGAAATGTTGTTAATTTTAACTAAAAAAATTTAAAAAAAAAATTAGATTTCTACGTGATTAGTATTTTATGGATTTTGAAAATAATTAATTAAATAAGTAGATATATAAATAAAAAAATAAGCATAATATCAAATGAATAATTAGATGAATGCATAAAATTAAAAGCAATGCAGGCTAAATTCGTAGGAGGTCAATATGATCATTGTGCATTATACGGGTGCGCTGTTGGCCTTTGGTTGTGGCCTGGTATATACTTGGGCTCAGACGGTTTTTAGCTACCGAATGAGGCCAATGTTCACAAAAGTTATCGTCCCACACTGTCGATTACTTTTATGCTGCCTTTCGTCAATTTTTTTCATTACTAGTAAGTGTTTTGAATAAATTATACAAAGATTTCAACAATTTTGTCTAATAATTATTAAAATACTAATGATAATTAAATTATCACTTAGATATTTGTTTGTTGTCCAAAATAATTCGGTCAATACAATAATCACATTAACGCTAATTTCAATTTAAAAAATTCAATTTAATTCTTAATTTCGTCAAAAAATTGCCAATTTTATATATTTCAGTACTTGTTTTTTTTTAAAATAATAGTTATTTAACTAAATGCTAATTTCAGTCAGTACGAAAATTTTAATAAAATTTGTCCATTTCATATCAATATACAATGTATACAATACTGAATAATTTTTTATCAGAATTTTTGTAAAAAAATTCAATACTGAATAAGATATTGCTGATAAAACAAATCCTTTTTTGAGTACTTAATTATAAATATATATAATTTTTATTTTAAAATTTACAAATTTTATCAAAAAAATAAATATATTTCCGAAGTTTATGAAAAAATTCATGCAAAAGTTGTAGTGATAATATTTGGACCAATTTTGGGCAAGCAACCAAGAGACACAATTGACAGTGGCACATTATACAAATGGACCCCAGAATCTCCCGTGAGTATCAATAAAAAACTTTGTCCATATTTTGTTGACAAATGAATCAAAAATATAAATTAATTATAGAGTCTACTAAAACACTATACTAAATCGTTGACTTGATTTGTATTAATAATATCATTACTGTACGTTATAGTATTGAATTAAATCATTTCAAATATTTTATTGATATTTTAAGAATGAACAAATTACTTATTTATTCTTAGTTATGAATTTCAAATTTAATAACTTTGTACTTTTAGTATTATTACACACGTAAAGACTTTTTCAATGCATTTGTAAAAGTTAATCGCATTTTAATGATATCTTACATGATTTTGGGAGGTGATATTCTAAATATAATTTAACATATCAAATTAGGTGAAAATTAAATTATAAAATTACAATTAATTTTTCAGAATTACGCGGAACACATGATCGGTACGTGTTCAGAATGGTTACTTGCAATTTGTTTTGAACTTTACGTGCTTAGTTTTGCTTTTGAGTTGCGCAGTGCAAGTTGCCATGCCCCAAAGTTAAAACTAAACTTAAGTAATTTAGGTCAGCAATATCAGTTCAACATTGCATCTTTTAATATTAACAGTGATAGTATGCTCACAACAGTTAAAATTCTTTCTAACACTGATATTATCAGCACAGCAAGTATAAATAATATGGATTTAACGCATAAAACGTTAACTTCAAATCCGTCAAATTGCGCACATCAAATACTTCAGAATGCTGAAAATTCATCTAATAATGATAATCAAGGCAGTTTTTCCTATAGATTTTAAGTTCGATTATATGCCATACTTGCAAAATTATTGAAACTAAAAATGTAATATAAATGCAGCAAAGTTGAAATTCAGAAATTGCTGAAAATTTGACAAAAAATAATACCCTAATTTAAATTATTTACTGGTTTAGCATCACTGAATATGCATTTTATAAAGAAAATGCACCTATTGTACAAACTGTATCACCGCTTAATGGTAGCTCACTTTTTATCTGCAGTCATTTTGTACTTCTATTATTTCTTCAAATTAAAAATCACTTGACTTGGAAGGTACCTTCAGTTAACTTCTTGTGAAAAGTACCTTCAAGTAACCTTGTGAAAAGTACCTTCAAGTAACTTCTTGTGAAGTTACTCAGTAATATTATTATTTCATTTTATGCAAAAATTATATTGTCTATTACAGATAAACTTTTGCTTGTATTCAATAAATAACGAAGTGGCAAATTTTGATATCTCTCAGTTTTTTAGAGTTAGTCTGATAATTTCATTATCAGCTCTGATAGTGGCGTGTAGTTAAGAGATATCTGGAAGACCAAATTTATTGTTCTTACAGTTTTGGTAATTTTTATTCTCGAAAATACGAATTGAAGGTTTCTAAGAGTTAGTAAGTACTGTGAACAAATGAGTTAATAATATTTATCATCTGATCCACCGGAATGATTGCACTCAAAAATGTGCTTGTTACATTGTAATATGTGTAAATTAGAGTATTTTTTGTGACTATTTTTTGTATTTAAATTAAAAAAAGTATTTAATTGAACTGAGCTACTGAATGTAATTTGGTGCAAACAAAAGTAGTTCAGATGTATTTTATGACGACTACAACCGTAAAAAACAACTATGTTGCACTATTTTTTACAATCCTTCATTAATCAAACAATAAAGAGTTCACTTATAAAAAATTATTTTTCATTGATTTTTTTTGATCACTCATTGATTAATAAACAAAAAGTTTATGACTAAAAAAAATCAAAATATGTGCAAACTTAACGGAAATAAATATTTACGTAAGTGTCAGATATCCACGTAAGTGTTGATTACTTAATCGCTTAAAATTTATAAAAAATAAAACAAATTAACCGTTATTGCACCTAACATTCAGAAATAGACTGACTTTGTTAGTAATTCAAATGATATCAAAATACAATATTCTTCTCAATTTCTGATCATATATTAATTCAAATACTCATCCATTTTTTTGTTTGCCATAAAAAAATATAATGAGAAAAAAAGAATAAAAAATAGGTCCCATTAACCCAGAACCTGTAATTTAAAATTTTTTTAAAACTACACTCTAGTAAGTTTATCCGGTATATTGCTGCGATACCAAAATGGTATGAGATATGATATGATTTTGTTGATGATCTTTACTACACTCATCTATCGTAATCTAATCATCTTTTTAATGTATAGTAGAATATAATCTTAAGGATTATTCATCTTATCACATAGTTTTAAGTTTTTTCAGGTAACTGTGTATTTAAAAAAATAACATTTTACTGCATACTTTCTAAATTTTCGTGTTACTGTAAAAGTGTTTAAGTGCAGAAGCTAAAAGAACGCCTACAGTACACGTTGTGATGATGCTATCTTACTGTTTTTTACAGTCTTCTTAATTTCAATTAACTCAAACTCAAAATTAAAAAGCGTAAAACATTTTCTTGAATTCTATCGTTTTATTGTATTTTTCGAGTAAAAAAGTTAATTCGTATATACAGTAATTATTTTATATTTCAAGCGTGTTTGTTTCTATCATAGCAAAGATTGCTAAAGTAATTCAAACGATAATAAAATTTTAAATTTGTCAAATATGAGAGAACATCGCAAATGAGCGCAGAGAACGGACTTAGACGCTTCAATCTAATTTGCATGAAAACACAAAGTATAAAAAGCAAAATAATTATTCCTGCCCCTTCATTCTTTCAATTTTATCAACGTATTCTAGCGTCAGTCTTCCAATTTAGGTTAGCTTTAGAATATCTTCATCAGAACTTAAAGTATGCTTGCGATATTTATTAATGAAAGCTATTCTGTCTTCATAAATGCATTGTTGAAGACTACTGCGCAATAAATAAAAAGCATCCCAAATTATAACCTTTTGAACTTCTGAAACACTGACTACGCTTATTTTTAGAAAAATGAATGGAAAAGAAATAAATTTTTTATCAGTTTATAACATGACTTCTATAACTTCTATTCAAGAAAACTTTGTAATACATGGATTTTTCAGTAAATCGAAATCAAATTAAATGGGAGGTCAATAATAGGTCAAGCATCAATAACAAATGCGTAAGGACTGAATAAGCGGTAAAGAAAGTCATGCTCAGAATAAGATAGAACATTTGAAAAATAGATTTATAGAATAAAGAACTTTCTAGGACTAATATTTTCCGATCTGCAAAATTTAGGATGTTAATTATCCAAGAAATCTACCCAGGACTACCTGAGTATAAGATTCACCAGGACTAGCTATTGCATAAGTTTGTTGCATCTGCCGGAGTGCCACATTATTTGTAGCCGACATCATTACTTGTTTGGAGTGAGGAGGAAAGGTAAAGGGGAGAGGGGTCCTTTGCGTAGACTCTAACGTGGTTGCTACTTCGCGTGGTACGTTATCGTGAAACGCAGTGTTTGTTCACAATTTACATTCAGTGCAAAAATATACTACGATGCTTGTATGAGTTAAGTATAATTGAGTTATTTAGGGAAGATTAGGGAAAGACAAGAATAAAAGTTTGTGTCGTGTTGTAAAATAAAATGGCTGCTTATTAATCGAGAATATCATGTAGGGTATGGCACTCGCTATAAAACATGTTGGTGCATTCTGAAATTCTGTAATGCCATGAACGATACATTTTCATAAATGTGATAAGAATACATGAATATGCAGAACGTAGTATATATTTGGTATACAAAGCTTGAGCCTTCGCGATTGGAACATCACAATTTATGCTCTGAGAGTTTCACGCAAGTGATTATATAAAGTCAATACGTAAAGCATAATCGTGTACTTTTATCAGTTGTAAACATGATGTAGCACAAGTTATGAAGGAGAATTGTTAAACGTATAGCAATATGTATTGTATGTATGCACGAGAAGATGCTCATTTATGTGCGCGTGCGTTCATCCAAGAAAGACGTCACGAAGTATCTTTGGCTTTTAAATATTTCGTTACTCCTTTAGCATTTCTTGCATAAGTCCTGTTTCCCATGAAACAGGCTACCCTAAAAACCTTCACAAACAATATCGTAGTTCAATAAATCCATTGGAGAGTACTGTTCATTACTTTCGAGATTTGCACTGCCGCGATCTTCGCGATCTCCTTGCGTGAGTGAAATAAACCCACCAGTTCATATTATCAAGAAGAACCAACTTTTTTTGCCTCTACTGCGTTGTGAATAGGAATCATTTTAAAGATACATGTCAAAATATCCTAGTAGATAAATTCACCGCGAAATCCTTATTGCCGTTACTTACAAGTTTTTGCTTTTCAAATGTTCTCGAAATTTATGCTTTGTCGAAGAATGACTTTCCATCCCTGTCAACTTTCAAATTAGCAGTCGAGTATTTAATTAGCGTTTGTTACAAGGATACGTCATTATAAGATTTGTTCTGTCCCTGACGTTGACTTTCTTGAAATCAAAAAAAATATTTCGGTAACAGTTTGGTTCTAAATTAGGGCTTCCTGTACTAGTTGACTGTTGAATGTGTGGTGTATTCATGCTGAAGATGTGTACATTTTAAGCGATATGTGTATTCACACAAGTTTGAGTGTGTACGCGTGCGTGCATGCGTGCGTTTGTTAAAATAAGTTGCTAAATAGCTACAAGTTGTGCATCTTTTCATCATTCTACACGTTACTGCTTGCTTTGAAGTATATTCCCTCTGGAAGCAGTTTACTTTATCAGTAAGTATTACAAAATATGATTTTTAGTTAATTGATTGAGAATTAACGGTCATAACCATACTTAAGTCATTACTCTCGGGATTTTACTGTTTGAAATAAATTAGGTAAAATTTCATTTATGAAAAAATAGTGAAGATGACTATTGATCACAGATTTCATGATCATGCCTCAGTATCTCGCACGATCTTTGGTCGGAAGAATAGTGATGTTTCTGAGAGTTACTGAGTATATTTTTTGGGTCATTTGGCAAGTTTTTATAACTGAGATCAATTTCTTCTATAAGTCAGTTACGATTTGTCCAACTAATGACGATCCTAAAATATGTCATCATTTGATTGAAAATTTATAGTTTCAGTCATGTCTCAAGAAATCGACGTTTACTAGATTAGTTCGATTTTAAATTACGTAATCTAAATGTCAAAAATATATTAAAGTGAGTGAGGGATTTCTATAAAGTGTTATCAGAAATACGATGATCATGTATTTGTATGTGATGGGTATCAAAAAAACTTTATTAGCTATCTTATAAAATTCAATTTGTTCCAGATGTGTGCACTTCAGGCAAATTTTTTGAAGTTCAAAAATTGATCTTATTGTGCGTTCTGTTATGATTAGGCGGGCATTTAATTTCAATATTTTTTCTTACAGTTGTTTTTAGCTTTCAGGTAGTTAGAAATTTTCAAATTCTTGGTGTACGGAGTGAAGTTTAACATAAGATTGCTTGGCAGTAAAATTCATTGACTAGTGAAGATCTCGTTGAGGCTACAAGTCAGGTAATTATTATTCAAGCAAAATTTGGAGACTACTAATTGCAATGCGATTTGAGTTTTTATCTGTCAATTATCGAATTAAGAGATAACATGTCTGTCGAGATGTAAATATTACATGATAGGCCATCAAAGCACGATGAAAAGTCAATTTTTTGTGCATATGTTGTAGAGAATTACCATTTAAGCAAAATTATTTCATTAAAATTTTCAGTTTTTTTACTTCCATTTTTTTTCGATTTTTTAACATGGATAACTTTGAAATAAAATTTTTTTAATCGGTGATACAATAAATAACGATTTTTATGTCTTATTTCTTGCAGAGTCAGCTTTATGAACAAATTGTAATCTCCCCCATTCAGATATTTTCGAAATTTCTTGGCATTTATATCATTACAAAATTATCAGTTTAAAAATGATCAAACTAATTTTTTAATGGATGAGTGGTTTCATTAAATAAATTTCATTAATGTTTTCAGGTAATAGCTAATGGATGACCAGAAGCAGCTATTTTTATTTACATTCCCAATTCACACAAATGAGCATGTTTTGATTGATCGGCAAGTATTTCAAAATAATGCTTAGTGTACTAGAGTTGATGTTCAGTTGACACTTATTTCTGGTTCATAAAATTATTGAACCACTGTTATTTTCTACTTCATGATTTAGATTTGAGGGAACACCATTTCCTAAAAATCCACTGCACGTGAGTAATTCAACGTTTTTTCCAGTTTAAAAGAAGCATTCACTGCTCGAAATCATCACGGCGCTGTAGCCACACCAGCGCTTGCAGATATTGATGCAGATAGCGTAACGCAAATTGTTTGTGGTCCAAATCATGTAGCGTTTCTATTCAAGGTATAAAACTATTGATTTGTCGAAAATAATGAGTTACGTCAGAAGTCAAAATACATGTGGGGTATAATCGTAAAATTGAATTTATTTGCAGTGTGGTCGTGTTGCACGATTAAAATACACAATAACAGCAGCTGCTAAAGAAGAGAATGCTAGTGATGATAAGAATGCTGCCGTTGGAACCCCAGGTGGTAATTCTGGAAGTAGTGGAGGTGGGGTTGCTAATGCATCGACTGGGGGCACTAGTTCATCTGCAGGTTTCTTGTGTTTTAGAAAAACTTATGTAGGAGATTGAGAAAAATAATAGGTTGTTTTTATTGCTGGATAGATGTTTTTTAGCAAAATTGGTTTCTTGTATTACTATAATTTGTATTATAATTGATTTCATTAAAAATAACTAACGTTAAAAATAATTTCTCTTGATCATTTGAATTCTTCTGCTATTTGCAGCACTAAGCCGTGGAGCTAAAA
Source organism: Thelazia callipaeda (assembly GCA_900618365.1). NCBI lineage: Eukaryota > Metazoa > Nematoda > Chromadorea > Rhabditida > Thelaziidae > Thelazia > Thelazia callipaeda. The sequence continues at coordinate 11,255 of UYYF01004511.1, forward strand.
TTAGACGGGTAATGATGGCAGCGAGACGGACAGCAAATGCTTTGGGAGAACGTGCGGGTGTTATTGTTGACCGAAGCCGATCGCTTGTCCCTCTCAGTTCCATTCCTGAGGATCTCATTGCTCAAGCACAAGTCAGTATAACTTCATGCATAAAATTTAGCTCGTTTATAATTTTGATAGAAGTGACAAACATCTTGTTAAATCCCTTACTTTGATTTTAGATTTCATTTTATTTTTAATACTTAAGGTTGTTTTACAAGGAAAGTCACGCGAGGTTATAATACGAGAGCTTCAGCGAACAAATTTGAATGTAAACGAAGCTGTAAATAACTTGCTTAGTCGTGATGACGAGGAAGGTATATGTTAAATATAGAATTCTATAGTTTTGTACAAGACATGTGAAATTTCTGGTTAGGATTCTTCATTATTCATAATTCAGGTGAAGATATGGATGATGGTTCCGAAGCATATCTTCCCGAAGAGCTTCTGTCATTGTTAGATGTTGGATTAAGAAGTGATTCACATGGAAGTGCTGTCATTGATGGGGACAATTTATATGCCAGTGGAGAAGGTTTCGACTATGTTGTAGCTAGGGATATTGCTCGAAGACGAAGTGATAGGGGTTAGTATGCTGGCATACTAGTGCTAAGTAATTTTTATACTTTTCTGAATTCAGTATGATTTGGAGTTGTTTTTTTTTTGAAGATAAGAAAAGTGACAAAGGAAAAGAATCTTCTTCGGAGACTCACACACGTTTAAAATGCGATGAACATTTGCAATACTGGGGTGGCAAAGCAGTAAGTCTCTGATTTGACTCGATTTTTAGCTTTGTATTTGAAGAAAAATATCGAAGCTCCTATATTGTGGTTCATAATATTCTCTGCATTTCACTGTTATTAGTATTACATAGTATATTTTGTTATAGGACACATTTCCGACGGGTGTAACAAAGTTTATCAAAATAGCTTCTATGAGTAGTGAACTAGTTGCATTAGCTGACAATGGTTTTTTCTATGGCTGGAATTGGAAGAAAAATGAACAGGGATCATTGACACCACATCCTTTTGCCTGCAAACTATTATCTAGTGTAAATTTTTAGATATTTATATTTTATTTGACTGAATTTTGATGCATCTGGACATTTTATTTCATTTTTTATATTATTTTGCAGATTAGTCATTAGTAGTTATAGTATTTGACTCACATAAAGTTTTTAGTGATATAGTTAATAATCTGATTTAGGCTGTACAAGAAGAGAAATTTGTGGACATTGTTTCATGTCCATTTCGTGCTTGCCTTGCAACATCTATGAACCGAGTTGCATCATTCATGGATGCTGAGGCCTGTGGTATCAAGATATCTAATATACTATTGACGCCGTTGATGGAAATACCAGATGGAGAAAAATATGCATCATTATATGTGTGTCCTATGTATTGTCTAGTAAAGACTCAGACCAATGCTTGTTACTGGTGGTACGTATTTTAAAATTGTATGATTACATTGATCTTGGCATCTCTAGCATTAAAAATCTTACCACTTTATTTATCTAAAGTCGATTACTTGGTGGTATGAATTGTATTTTTGTAGGGGCATATACCCATTTAACGAAAGACGGAAGTTGTGGGAACGTACGCGCTCGAAAGCACGTCGCAGCTCAAATATACCACCACCTGAAGTAGTCGAAGGTTGTGAAGTTCGAACGAAATCGCATCCAATATATACAGCGGGTGCAATAGCTTTAAATTTCAATACTGGAACGCCTATGGTTAGGATTCATATTAAAATTTTTCTTATGATGTTTTTTGACTTATTGGGTGTAGTAAAAACATCAGTTGAGATGAATCAGGATTTTTGATTGAGGTTGGCGCGCTGATGGAATCGGCTTGGACGCTATCAGAACTGTGTAGATTTCGAATAATGACACCAGCACAACACGATGAGACAAGTGTTGATGACGGTTCGTCCCTCAATTCTTCTGCGCATCAATCGGCTGATAAAAAAGGCTCCTTGAATCGTGAGTTAATTAGAATGCATCTCAGCTGCTCCCTGTTCCCTGTAAAGATCTTGCAGTTTTCATATATTTGTCTCGGTAAGGATTGATATTTTGAAATGGAAATTCATGTGAATCATGGAAAGTAAAAAGAATACCAAAATCTATGAAGTTGGACCGAAACAGCAATTTTTATAAATGGCAACCGGGTGACGAATTGCTTGGGGATAGAAATACATAGTATTGATTGATTGTCTTTGCGCTTCTTAGTTGCATTCTAATTTGCTGTGCAGGTGCTGCCTTTTCTGTCCTATTTGAACATAGTAAAAATTGTACCTTTTTTATCGGATGGACTGAAAGGTTGCTGAGCTCGTTTTAACTTGTTTGCTTTTTCCAGTTTTTGTGACATTGATTTTTTATATCAGGAAAGTTGACTTCTTTGACATCTAAATTTTGGAAAAAAACTTTATTGCGTCCTGTTGAGCATACCCCGCTGTATTGTTAAAGTTCTCAACAATTCTTTCATTTCTCATATTAAACATACTTATTTTTAGAACACGGTAAGAGACCACGTGAAGAACAGAAAGGAAGCGCCTATAGAGAAGCTGCATGGGCTTTGAGCGAAGTAGTATTTATTCACAAGGGGAGCTCACAAGACACTGCTATTGTCAAAATTGTAAGTTTTCCAAATTTCATACCAGGATTGGTTTTTTTTAATTTTAAGATGATTTTCATGGACAAGATGTGCTAATAGTAATTTATCTTTTTAGGTAGATGGGGCTTATTGTGGAGTTTTATATAAGCCTGTCAGCTCTAGTTGTGAAGACCAAGCGCAAGGGAGTATTGATTTTGGAAAAATACGATTGATGCGGAAAGATGATCTTGTTGTGGTAACACCAAACAATAAGACACCTGGTTGTCCCGAAAATTTCCAGAAAAGTCTGCAAAGAATAAAACTGCCTAGTAGTATATCAATGAAAAAAACATTCTCTTTGGCAGTAGATGATAGTGGTTCGTCAATTTCTTATCGTTGCAAATACTTATAAATGTATAATTTAGAATTTGTTGAGTTAATTGATTTGAAATTAATAGATTAATGGTGTACATTAATGCTATCTATTTTTGTGACAGGTTTACAACTATTAGCTGAAAAACGCGGTCGTTTTCATTTGGTACGCATAAGTGTGTTTGGAAAAATTCAGAGTGACCACGTTTTGCCAGTGAATACATCTGCTATGTCTAATGCAGGCACGATTTTACCACGGATTGAAAATTGTGGCGAAGTATGTTGACTCACAAAAACTATATAACAAGAAAATCATTTTATTCGGATTATTGAAGAATGTTGAATGCTAGTTTCAAAAATTATTATAAAATTATGAGATGCTTTTGCTATAGCTAGTTACTGCATTATTTGGAAACGATGTCGTTTTCCTTTTTTATAATAAAATTTTTTAATGTGCTTTTTTCCTGAATCCATTTTAATTTTTTTTTTAATTTATAAGCTTGTAATTGTTATTATGCTTTAAAAGACGGAAATGGATTTAGGAACTGCTTATGGTTATAAGTGATAGCAATGGTTCAATAATACCAATGGTACGTGACTCAGCGGGTGTGTTTCGCGAACCGATTTACTGTGCTATACCGAATTTACATCATTTTGCAGTTGGATTGAAGATATTGGAAGATTGTGATGTAGTAGGAAGTGAAGACAGTAAGTCCATTTTAAAAAAAATAAGCACATTTTTTAGCTTACAGATATCATTGCCTCTTCCTATAATAATGCAGATTTGAACTATTATTGAGAATATACTCATTTTTTAAATATGTTGATTTCTGAATGATCATTATACTCATTGTCGTTTATCACATGCTAATTGCTCGATGGAAATTTTGAAATAACTTTATTGGTTGTCAGTATGAATAATTTCCAGCAGGAGTATTAAGAAGCGGAGTATGCACGGGACTTTTGGTGACTTTAGTTGCTCCATCACCATCTACTACTCGTCCGCGAATACCTTCCTTACTACAAACCATATTGTACTGTGATTTGCAAGGCGTGGATTTAGTGCTTGATGCACTTTCAAAAGAAGCAGGTATTGTTGTTTACTTCTTCTGCCTAACGGTTTTTAGATTTTTACACGCGCTAAGCACAGTTTTTGCAAAAAGCCCAAGTTCAACTCAACTCATAGTATCATAGTATTTGAGACCTGAACCTCTCACATATAATTTTCTTATTTTTCAGATCAAGATGTTGTAAGAACGGAAATTTTGGTTGCTCGTGCTGATGGAAACAGGACAATTTTTCATGCCGCAGTTATGAATAGTTTTGCGGTGACAAACAAAGATGAAGCAGATACGATGGAAATATCGGTTGAAACTGAAAATAAACCATTGCAACGTTTACAAGGTTATTTCAAAGTTATTTAATCAAGTAATTTTTTATTGTATAAGCAATCAAAAAATATGGAAAATGTGTTTAGTTTCAGTTACAGCAGAAGATATGTCAGCTGCTGAAGAGGCTCGTGTTGCTTTTGATCACCGTTGGCAGTGCATGCTTAGACGTCATGGTGCTAATGCTGAGTTTGTTATTTCATATTCTCGTTTGATAAAAAAAATGTAAATTGTCTCTCTTTTGTTTTTTTTAAAACCGGTTTTGTTTGTAGGGAGCAATTGCTAATAAGAGAACTTATGGCGAATAATCCACTACGTAGACCTGGTCACGATGTAGGCAATATGGAAGATAGTGAGTTTCTGGGGATTAAATAATTCGGCATTCAAGCAGCATTAATTGAAATATACTTGAAATGCAACAACGACGCACTGATTAAAATAAATTTCAACTCATTGGTCTTATGTTACCAACGAGAAGCACATTAATTAATATTTATTCATATTTTTCTGCTGTTAATATTACCAATTTTTAGTGTTGGCAGATTTTGCAAGGAGCTTAAAAGAGGCAAAAAAGCCACCCATTTTCTTTGAAGATATAAAAGACGAAGGTATTTCTCTGTCATGGCATATTTGTGCAAAAATTATTTCTAGATAAAATTTTTCTTGTTAAGGATGAGTAATGCTTAAGGTGCTACTAATTATATTATAAGCAGAATATTTTTTGTTTATTCAGCATCGATGCCAATTATTGTTAATGCCATTAGTGAACCAAAATTGAGACAGAGCAATGCGATAGAGATTGTCAAGACTCTTTGCTGTAGCTCAGTCGTTGCACCATATCTGTTCGAACTGTTGACAACAAAGTAATTATGAGTACTATTTTTTTGTCGAATTGTAGAGAAAACCAGGATGCGTATGAAATATAGAAAAATATTTATCTAAACGTGATGAAAAACTTTGAAATTGAAATAGTTTTTTTTGGTATTTTTACAAAATTAAATGATTATTTTAATTGCAATTTCCACGATACATAATTTATTGAACCTGAAAGTTTATTTCATAGCTCTTGAGAATGTTAGTAACTCTTGATTTGTAGGGATATCAACGGACATACACCTTTTATGTGTGCTGTTAACTGCAGAGCATACACTGCAGCTTACATTATTTGGCTTACTGCTGAAGAGTTGCTGAAAGAAGCACAGATTTTAGGTAGTTCTGTTGTATCATATTTTTTAGAAGAGTGTTATTAATGCCATTTTTCGCACATTAATTCTGATTTTCCGGATAATAAGTCTTTCAGGATCTCAAGGAAAAAAGCAATCATCTGATGTGGTCTTATATTCGATAATATATCCTTCAGGAAGTAGACTTGATGACTCACCTCTGTTTATGTTATGTATGAATGATACATGCAGTTTTACATGGACGGGTGATGAACATATTAATCAGGTTCTGATATAAACAGTAGTGATTTAAATTTGTTTAATATTTACTGAATATGATATTCTATGGTTTATTTCAAATAATTTAAAAGATGTCGAAATTGATTCAAATGAGTTCGCAATGTAGTTATAATTTTAGGACATATTCGAATGTCGAACATGTGGATTAGTTGGTACACTCTGTTGTTGCACGGAATGTGCATATACTTGCCATCGTAATCACGAATATAGGTTTTGTTCTTTATCAGCCATTTTAGATTGAACGAGTTTTTGTATCCATCTTTTTTAGGTTGAAATTAAATTAAATTATATTTTACAGATTGAAAAGAACGTCTCCAACTGCTTATTGTGATTGTTGGGAAAAATGTTCTTGTCGAGCTCTTATTATGGGAAATACAGCACGTCGAGAAAAATTGCTATCGGTATTAATCAGTAGCACTGATCTCACCTATCGGACGAATTCTAGGTGTATTTTTGCAACAAATTACTAAGATTCAACGATGTTCTAAGGACAAAGTTACATTAGTTTTATTTATGTATCGTGTATCCAGGAAAAGCCAATGATTATGGCCTTGTATGAGCAGTAAAACAAATTTATCAATGGTTACTAGCTACTAATTAGTGCTATATTTACTTGCAGAGGAGAGCATCTGTTGCTATTTTTGGCACGAACTGTTGGGCGACAAATTGTTGAACAGGAGCATTTTCAACGCCGGGTGCTGAAAAAAACTCAAGGATCAATGATTGGTTATTTTTTATTTAAAATTGCATTCAAATTTATCGAATACGTATATGTGAATATATTTATATGATCATACTTGTATTCATGCAAGGAGTTTTTCTCATAGCCAAGTTATCGTAATTGTGAAGGTAAATTGTACTCCGTAAATTTTCAGACAGTGCTCCGGAACATGATTTGGAGCCTCCAAAATTTGCACGAACTGCTTTCGTAAAACTTCTTGGAGATTGGCGTACTGTTAAAAGTTTAGTAATGTTGGGTGTCAAAGGATCACTAAAGTGAGTTATATAAATTCATATCTCCCGAAAAAACTTCCAATTCTAATTAATCGCATATCAAACCGTTTTCAGCGATGCAGTAATAATAGAAGATGTGTTTCATCTCAATCAGCAGCATGGTTGTGCGCATCTCGACAGATTTGTTTTCACTTTGTTAGCAAAGTGCTCTGAAACGGTTAGTCAAACTGTCGTTGTACATGAAAGAACAGTCTATCCTTAAATTATCTATTCATAGCTCTTTTTCTTGTAGCATATCGACACCCTGCTCAATACATTGATAGCAGAAGCAAATAGAAAGGTTACTGATGAAGTAAAACGAGATCCTGACATCGATTATATAATTTCACGTTTCATGCGCTCAGTTATCAGGTTTGTTATAAATATACATTGACATTATTTTTGTCTAATTTTCCACTTACGACTTTCATAGTTTTCATTTTCAGGATGTTTAGTTTATTGACTTTGCTATCACCGACTGCGATAACCGTTGCAACTGCTGCAGTGAGTGGAATATCACAAGCACCTCCGACTGGAAACACGCCTCCAAGGTCTTCATTTTTTATTTTACAATGAATCAAATTGTTGAAGATAGTTTCGCATATTTTAGACGAGTCTTTGGTCCTGGTTTACATGCTGTTAGCTTTACGGGTTTGTTATCCCTCGTTCGCTCAACAAGTGGACGTGAGAGTTCCGCGACCAAAGAAGCTAAAAAGAAAAAGTAAATTCTAATTTCGTTACTGAACTGTTTGCAGAAAATATAGTCCTCACAACATGAATGTTTTGCCTATAATTTTCTAATCTGTGCTTTATTATAGTATAACCAATTTCGTTTTGAAATGCCGCCGCATATTTCAAACTTTGCTGAACTATTCAATCAGTGAACTCTGCAATATGGCTGATTCCCTTATCGCTCCTGTTCGACTAGGGATAGTAAAGCCTACTTCAATAGTTGCGCAAAATGTTACCACTGATCCTCTTGATGTAAATAATATTCTTCTCTTAAAAATTTTTTAAAATTTCGTGTTATGCACACCACCTCAAATTCAACAGTATATTTGCGCATATCTCAAAATTTTTAGGCATTAGAAAAGTTTTTGAATGGAAAAACCGATTTGTCCACGATAAACAGTATCGGAGATGATTCAGTTGTAACAAGATTTGGTCGAAAAAGGCGGGTGAATATTTTTGATTATGTGGAGACATTATTTAGTTTTTCAGCTTTAGATTCATTTATTGCAAGCGCTGATTATAGCGAAACCGTTGTTACTGCTGTACACACAACTTATTGTCCTTTTTGAGTTTAGCAACGCATGACTCTTCATCTCATTTAAAAATTGCTGTTACTAAGTAATGAATATTTTGTTCCAAAGCATTTTTTAGCGAAGTATACGGCGGGATGGAGATCATGGCGAAGAAGAAACTCGTGATGGCACACAGTCACAGAGTGCACCGGAAAGTGATAACTCGACTGATTCTGATAGTGACGGTAAGCTGTAAATTGCTGGATATTCTTTCATTTTTATTTCATATTCGCAAATCACTCCAGATGATATTTTATTTTAAAATTTTATTCTAGAATCTCGTCCTACCAGAAGCCAAAGTTATGTTGGTGAAATGTATAGTGCATTTCGAGGCAAGTTTTTGCATTTTTATTATATTCTGTCAGAAATGATGAATACGTGTAGGTCTGCAATTTTGTGTAGTAAAAAAAGAAAAGAACGAATTAAATTTTAATATTGTATAAACATTGGTACCACTGAAAAATACTAAGCTTACTTGTCCAGTAAATTTTATGAATTACTAGAATTATTGATTCTCGAATTGAGAAAACTCAGAATCGTAGATGAAATTGAAACATATGTTTTCAGAAGTGTCATCTGGTAATTATGATGGTGATGAGCTGTTCAGTTTATCTGACGAAGATGCAGATGATGACTCGGTTGATACAATTAGTTCTCCAACTGAACAAGATGATGACCCGACTAGTCAAGGAAATGATCCTAATATTGACGAAGAAGAAGATGAGAATGATGATGATGGAAATGGTGAAGATGGTATTATACATCTTACTTTTCAGAGATTTTGTTTCTAGTTTTAAGTTATGTTAACGATGTTTCTTAAAAAATCAGTCTGATAAAAGTTAACATAAGTTGGAATTCACTGGGAATTTAGAACAAACATTTGGAAATGAGGAAGATGATGGTAATTTCGAAGAAGGTTACGAACATGAGGGTAATGAAGAAGGAAATGCTGATGGTGAAGATGAAGATATGCAAGTAGAACCAAATGAAGACGATGAAGTACCTGGCAGTGGTGATGGTAAGAGTAACATATGAACTTTACATTGATTGACTATTTTCTAGTTACATCGTACGCTGTAATTATCATTATTTTGTTTCCATATGCATGTTTTGTATTTTATTATTTATTACAGAAGTGCGACCTCGACATGTACGAACTAATCGGCGAAGATCGGTCTGTTTATTTTACATTTAGTATTTTATACAGTCTACTTTTCTTTCTCCTAAGGTTCTTGATTTTTATTTTTTTAATTGAAAATTCTATTGAGGTTTCTTGATCAGTTTCAATTATAGAATCAAACCTCGCGAAATCCCCGAACAAGAAATAATCCACCAGTAGAACAGCAGCAAAGTACATTATCACTTACTAGTTCGACTAATGCATCACAGCAGCGTGTTCGAAGTATTGACATTTATTAACAATTTATATGTAACAATTGCTATTCGTACTAGATCTTTGGTCTCTCGTTTTTAGTGAATAAAAATTGTCGCATTAAGGTAATGAAGATAATAATGGAGAACGTAACAATGATGCTACCTCGGCAAGAACTTCAGGTGTAACAAGTGGAAGACATAATGGCATGTTCTTAAATGCTTTTATATTTTATTACTGATGTGTTTGCATGTGAAGAGCTGATAATAGTTCAAATACCAAAAGTATTTATTTTTTCTCGAGTTGTCCTTACTACATTTTTTCCATATTAGCTGTACCTCTTCAATGGGCTATACGTCGAATGGTTTCAAATGCTGATCGCTCAAACACATCACGACGTAATGATAATGATAATCAAGGTCAGTTGTCTTAGAAAAGATACATATGTTCAAAGGTTAATTGATTGGAATTGTTTCCATTTTTCATATCCGCATTGTCTCATTTATCGTAGCGAAATATTAAATATATAGTCATTTTTAGTACTCTCATGAAAAACATGCAATTTTATATTAAGACACGAAAATGTCAGACTTTATTTACACTGTTGCAGACTCAAATTCACGTTCTAGAACAAACGCACGACAGCAGCGCGAATCATCCGAAGAAGTTGCTACATCAATATCGAAAACAAATCTGCAACTATCATTATGTTTTTCACTTATCATCAGGTGAGATTTTTGTTCACAGATGAGTGATTCAGAGTATTTTAGTCAACGTTATGAGTGTCCAAGCAATGGAAACTCAACTTAGTTATTAAAGCTACTTGAAGCAAAGTAATTTTTAAGATTGATTGTGGATTTGATGCCAATGCTTGCGGACCATAGAGAATATATGAAGAGTTCTTACTCACACATACCGAAAATGCTTGAATTAAATGATGCTGTTGTGGTTGCAATACGTGTAAGCTTTATGGAACTCTTTGGAACATATTTATTATAGTACTGTGAAAATTATGAGGGATTTGAGATAATTCATTGATTGTATTCTTTTAGTTTAATTGTTATACTTTTAATACAACTTTTCAGCGATTGATAGAAGAACGTCTCTGTGTTGTTTGGCAATGGATGGAAACTGTTTTAGATCGAACAGAAGCTCAAGTACGATTTGGAAATGCCTTAATGTCGACGCCTAGCACGGCTGCTATCCTTCGAAAAGAGAAAAACCGATTATTGAAGAAAAGTGACGATCGTGACAATGAGTATGTCAAAATTTTCTCACTTTTTTCTCCATTCAAATGGCTTTAATATTATTTTGCAGAAAGCGCACTTCGCGGCCTGCATCGGGTAATCACACTAGTACACCAGTTCCTAGACAAGATTTCTCATCAGGACCTGCAGCTGCTAATAATAAAAAAGGTATTTCTCAAATTTATGCATAAAAACACTTTATAGGTTTCATATATTCTGTGCTGATTCTCTAGATTTTGTGATATATGAAGTACTATAAGTTTTAGAAGAACAAAATTTGGATTCTGCAGCATCATTAGAAGATTTCTTTGACTATGTAACAGCACTCATGCGTTCTCATGCGTCTGAAAATGGTGATGATGTGCCGATTATCGAAGTAAATGCATTGAGATCCTTAGCTTATGTAGCAGATGCATACCTATCATTAACTGATATGCTAGAGAAAATCGATGCTAGAATCGCTTTGGGTCTGAATGTAACAGGTGCTGTAACGAACGAAAAAGAAGTTGTTGATATGTTCCAGAATGAAACACCTGTTAGTTCATTATTTTTTTTCGTTGTAATTTAATAACTGGGTGTTAATTGACTCAAAAGCCAAATTGTATATGGAATTCAGAATTGATGTAAAATATTAATCTTATTGATTTGTTGTTATAGGTTAACGAAGAAACTAAGGCATGTTCACAAGTGGCTCCAATAAACGATTTTTTCCAAGTAATTATTGAAATTATATTTAACGCATATTTTCCGTAAGTTATCGTTCTTTTTTATCTTCGATTTCAGCGTTCAAATTCGTTGCTGTATCCTGGAATCCCAACGTCGTCTGCGTACCATGCCTTTGAGCACAAGTGTGCAGATTCTTTACCTTTGGCTGAATATCCGCAACTTCTAAGACCCGATGCTGAAAAAGAAGAAATGTTTGGGTTACCGATAAAGCATAAAACTGCTTGTGATCATAAGGTTGTCTTATTTAGTGGAAATTATTTTCGTACCTATGAAAAAAAAAAACCTATATTTGTAAGCATTACTTTTCATGCTTAAGAATTGATTGTGCAGGCTTTTTCCTAAATGCTCGTGACCACAAAATTCTGTGATTTCAGAAATCTATTCAAGAACAAGGGACGAAGTATCCAGGACATCAAGGACTAGTTTCTCCATGGTCTAATTATCAAGAAATGTTGCCTCCGAGTTCAGTTGTAAATACCAGTGGTAGGTAGTTTTTATAACTTTATAGCATCTATAAAAAATTTCTTTCTGCTGGTTATTTTTATGTGCTTACAGATGAGAAAGAAACTTCTGTTAGTGGTCCGTCACGTCCAAATGTTATTGTTCATGCGAAGAGTGTTTCTAATGAACAAATGACGCAAGGTTAGATATTTTTGTCTGTTTAAAATTTTTAAAAATTGCCTGCATGGCTTTTGATGTTCTAGGAAAACGTCGACGCCTATGCTCATTTTCGACAGTTCCATCTCCTCGCGGATTTACTCCAGTACAATTGGAAAGTTTGAGAAATTTACTGCTTTCTGTTAATCAAAGTCAGTTACATAAATCACTAGCTCGATGGAAGAATACGCTTATTTTAATGGCAAGAGTGAGTTTTGTAGATTTTACTTTTCCCTGTAAAGTTTCAAAGATCCAATTTTTTGGGTAATGAACTAAAAAATTCATAATAGAGTTATTTTAATTAATTTAATAATCCAGAAGATTTAATTTGTGGTTTTATTGAGAATTTCAGGCTTTTTATCAACAATTACTGATTGCCTGCGGAGGGGAAGTTACGGGCTCAATTCTTTTAAGTGAAATGGCAGGTTTTTCTGTACGCGAAATGCAGTTTCGTAAGAAAATGGAAAGATTTAGAGCTTCACAAAGTAGAGACATAGTTTTCGAGGTTTGCTTTCACATCAAATAGCATAATGTTTCAATCTTTGAATTCAATACTAAAATATGAATTACGTCTAGAGGAATTTGAAACTAGATTCTATTATAATTTCCATTACTTCGAAAGATTAATTGAAACAGCAGTTATAAATTAGTACCAAAAATTAATTCTGGCATTTCATTGTTACGAACAGGGTAGTTCTTCAGCATATGTGCGATGGCGGCAATATATTTCTCTTAGGCCAGATTTTAACTTATTTTTGCATAGTCTATATTTATTAATCGGCTTCTTTTCGCACTAAATTATACTTGATCGATAGGTACATAAAAAACAGTTCAAATTTGAAACAAGTTGTTTATCTTCTATTTTCTAGTTAACATGTGCTATTTAGTAACAATTTTTTCAAATTCATAGATCGAACGAGACAAACATGAGATGATTGCTCAAACTATTCGTCAATTAAATTTGCATTATTGTCGACGTGTTAGTAGTCCATCAGTGAATAACACACCACAGAACAATAATTCAGAAACACCCAGAGATTCTGGTGCAGTACGAGCGGTGAGACTAATAAATCTCACGTGGTCTAGTGCTGGTAGTAGTGATATTGATTCACCTCCTCTTGCCTCTCATAAGGTTGCTTTTTCTTCGACGAAGAAATTATTAAATTCTAGTGATGAAATTTAAAAACAAACTAAACTAGAAGCCATCATCCTTCATCATTATTGTTTTAATTGCAGGTGAAAGTTACTTTTAAAAATGAACCTGGAGAAGGAAGTGGGGTTGCAAGAAGTTTTTATGCAGCAATTGCTGATGCATTTTTGACGATGAAGCGTCTGCCAACGGAAGCTCAGGTGTTAGCTTCTTTTGGGAATACACTGGTTGACGCTCTACCACCGTCAAGTATGCTTCTAAACAAAAATTCTCGTATATTAGCATTGGTTGATAATAATCATGTTAAATAAACGAAAAGTATTTCAGATAATCGAGGATCTGCTCGTGCAAATTACCGGGAACGTAGTGCGGTTCTTCTTAATAACTTATCAATGGCTGGTAGACGACGAAATTTACGGAAGTAATTTCTCTTAGTATTAAGAAAAGCATAATGTTTCAATCTTTGAATTCAATACTAAAATATGAATTACGTCTAGAGGAATTTGAAACTAGATTCTATTATAATTTCCATTACTTCGAAAGATTAATTTCATTGGACGATTGCTGAAAACCTTAATTTTTAGTCGATATGCTTTATCAATTTTATCGCAGCCGTTTTATCCGCGTCAGCAGCAACAAGCCGATGAGTCATCGGGCGATAGCGGATCTGTACCTCCGTCAGATCACTCTTCAGTACAAGCGCCAGGGGTATGGGAACCTGAACGAGAGACGTTGGGAGAAAGATTGTTAACGCGAGTTCAAGCGATTAGACCGGTAACTAAACTTACATTTGATATTCTTTTAGTATTAAAACCGGATTATTTCACGACACAAAAATTTAACTGAACTCAGTAAGTTAAATACTGGTTAGGTTTTGGATCAGTGTTTAACTGTGCTTTGGAGATTAGATGTAATTAAAATGGTTCTAAATCCAATCCAAATAACAATATCGTTTGGGAATATCAAAATTTTTTATCTTTTAAAATTCATGCGTTTCCAGCAAATGTGTAACAAAATTACGGGAATGTTGTTAGATCTGCAACCACATCAACTAGTAACAATATTAGCAAGCGAAGAGCTGCTTCGAGCGCAAGTTGAAGAAGCTTATGAAATGATTCAAGCAACAAATTTAGAGAACATTGAAGAGGATCATGTTGACGAATCAGCATCCTTGAATCGTGGGCAACCGGTGCAAGCAAGAACTGGACCGATAGCACGAGCTGCCAGTACTCCTAACCTTAATGGTTTGTATTATGAACTCTTTCTACTGGAATTGTGATTGATGTAGATTTGGTACACTCCTCAAGAAGGTTAAACTATTCCTCCAGTTCAGCACATGAATTATCATGAAAGTGAACTTGAATTACCAAAGTTTTATCTCGTGAAGCGAATCAGTAAAAATTAGTCAATGTCTGACTATAAGACTTTTTTACAATTATTGAACGTCATGTCATGTTCTTATCAACACCTATAATTTTAGTTGCTATTGAGCCCGGCGCAGTAATAGTTGACGATGATATTGCACCTCTATTTTATCGCCCAAATAAATCTGGTTGCTACACTCCAATTGCGGGGAAAAATTCTTCCCATCGCATCAATGCTTTTCGCAATGTTGGGAGGTAATGTTCGATAGAACCTTTTTTTATTGGAATACTCAGGATGTATAATTGCGTTTAAAAAGATTATTGTTTTAAATATATTTATAGAATGATGGGAATTTGCTTAATGCAAATGGAAATATTCCCACTGCATCTTTGTCGTCATGTGTTGAAATTTATCCTCGGGCGTCCAATCAACTGGTTTGATCTCGCATTTTATGATGATGTTTTGTTTGAATCCATGCGTGCACTGGTATATAGTGACGGTCCAACACGACCTGAACAAATCAACAACTCGTATTTGGTTTTCGAAATCGATGTTCCAGAAGCAGAGGTAGAATTTATGTCTATCGCACATGGCAAACATTTATTTTTTTTAACTTTTTAAAAAGATTATAGTTCATATTTTGAAAATAGATCACCCAGAAATTCGGTCACAGGAATAAAATGCACTAATATGAAATGGTACTGCAGTAAAATTGACAATCATTGTTCTATGTATATCACATAGATTATTGTTCTTTAGCTTATTCGTTGACTATTTTCTCACTTTTGTTAGAGTGAAAAGTTTTAATTGCATGATATTATTTTAATCATTTTTCTATGTTCATTGTTTTATAAAACTTCACATACTTTTAATTATAAAATAATAAGTTTACTTATTTTAAGCTCAAATTGTATCGGTTTTTCCTCGATTTCTGATTATTTTTGAGTGTATATCAATTGGCTTGTTAATGATAAAAATGAGAGTTAAAATTATTTTTAAGGGTGGGGGTACTGTGGAACTAAAGCCAGGTGGTGCAAATATCCCTGTAACAGCTGACAACATCGTGGAATACATCTATTTGTTTGTGGAAGCGCGAATGCTTGGCAAGCATGTTCGTTGTCTTGAGGTGAATCGATTTTGTCTTTAACTTGTCTTTCCTTATCTTGCTATTTAGAGATTGCACCTCACTGTCAATAATTCGCTGTTTTAGGCTATGAAACAAGGGGTTTATGATGTCATTCCCCGAGGATCATTAGCGAATATGACTGCTGAGGATTTGCGTCTTCTGCTTTGTGGCACACAAGAGGTAAATTTTTATTAAATCACTATTTGTCTTTTTATTTTACTATATTCAGTTTGTTCAAAGATTAATTTCGATTTGTACTTTTAGATTTCAATGACTTTGATGCAGAGCTATACATCTTTCACGGATGAAAGTTCGGCATCGCCGCAGTCATTACAGCGATTCAAAGGATGGTTTTGGTCGATATGTAATAAAATGAGCAGTCAAGAGAAACAGGTGATCATAAATAATTTTAATCAAATTACTTCAAAAATATTTTTGACTCGTGCTCTGCTATGCACAGAAATTCTACCTTGTTCTATATTTTTAGGACTTAATCTTCTTTTGGACTGGTTCACCAACTCTTCCGCCAAGTGAGGAAGGTTTTCAGCCATTGCCTACAGTTCTTGTACGTCCTGCTGATGATCTTCATCTACCCACAGCTAATACCTGCATATCCCGGTTTGTTTAACTTGATATTGTCGTTCATTTTTTCAGTGACCGAAGCTTCATTTTCAGCACAATCAATTTTCACTGCATTTAAGTTTTTTTTGAATGCTGTACTAGAAGTAAAAATTTTTGAATTGGTGTATTTCCTTTTCAGGCTCTATGTACCACTCTATCCGAGCAAAAAGGTTTTGAAGTCCAAACTACTTACAGCCATCAAATATAAAAACTTCGGTTTCGTATGAGGAACACTAAACTGTATGCGGCCTTCTCATTGTCTTCATATTTTTTTTTTAACAGAATTAATTGTTGGCCGTTTTTTCCTGTCTCCATGTATCTTGCATTTTAAGACTGTTTTATCTTTGTTGAATGTTTTCAGTTTAGAAATTCGTTATCTTTTTTCATGCAATGTTTTTATGAAAATATTTGCAGCTCCCACTATCTTCATTGAGCTCTGCTTTTGCTAATTTCTTAGAAGTATGTGTATGGTTTGGCAATCATATTGAAACATTTCATTTCAGTATAATCAGGCTCTGTTAAAATCTGCCAAGTGTGTCCTGTGTGAATGGATGTTGCTAAACATATAGTTAGAATTTAAATATTGAAAATGATGGAGTTAACTTGATGTTGAAATTTACGTCATACGTCTTTGTTTTCGGAAAGTGTACTTCTTTACCTTTGTTTTCTCTTACTGACTACATTTCATTTTGTTAAGCGTACGCATAAACATATTATAAATGAATTCGCTTCTACTTCAAAGCTTGTCGTCCTTTCTTTTTCCTAATGTCTCTAGATTTACAACAGATTCTAGGTGTCACAGACAAATGACATAAAACTTGTATTTGAAGAATATAGCAAGATGTGTGAAAAGATTGTTGTATAGGGATGCAACATTACAAATCGTACGGCATAAAGGTGACATGTGTTTGGTGAGCATATTTAAAGAAACTTTTTTATCATGACAATTTTATACTGCAATTAAAAAGTGGTAATGGGTTGCAAGTAATGGGATAAATCAAGTTGTGGTCATCAAGAGAAGTAGATAGGTCATTATTATAGAACTGGGGACATGAAAAAACAAAAACCTGAGAATGATATGAGAATAAGAAGATGAGGTACGATGGCAGGTAACTATTTTAACAAATTTATGAACTCTTCATTTCTTTAAATGTGCACAGAAGTATCGTATCACAGGTCAGCGAGCAACTTTTCTGGTTCCTACTTTATGTATTCATGGGAAGTTAAGAGTTTGATGAAGATCATGAATGCTAGAAATTGTTGATGATGTTTACTGAAAACTGTTAATGATTAATTGCTACATAAAAATACTAGTAATTATAATTTACAATAGAAGTTAAGAAGTAGGGAGAATAATGGTACATACATGGCGGTGATTAGTTTGTATTTTGCTTATCAGCGATACAATTCCCTGAGAGTTGACGATGATGAAGATAGACCGTACCACGTATTGTAACAAGAAATAATAATTGTAGATAATAATTGCTGACATCGAAACCTTATAAACAGAAAATAGAAAAAACATGTCTAAAATACATCGAAAGTAATGTTACAAATAAAAAATCATGATCTCTATTCACACATATTTGCATAAAGAACCAAAAACAATTTGATACTACTTGAACAGATATAACTGTTACGACATTTAGAGTTATAATCAAACAATTGTATCAACATTTTGTCTCTTCCTGACTGTTTATTAGTTATTTATATATATTTTTGCAATATATTTTATAAATTACTTCATAATTTATAAAACATAATGTAAAAAAATGCTTTTTTCTTCTTGTGACAGTAATCACTATTTTGCGCTGTTCTTAGCACTGATATTAAAAGTCAGATATCCTCAAAATTTATTGAAATTCATAAAATTTATGGTTTTAAAAAGAAAAAAAAAACTCGTCAAGTAAATTAAGAATAATTTTCGTAGAAAAGAATTCTAGCAATTCACAGTAATAATAATTTCTCGTGAATAATATCAATAATAAATACTATTTCCGATTTTTTTAAAATATTAACAATAAGCATTGTTAATTCAGCCAAATAGCTGAAATTAGTAGTTTTACACCAACAAATTAAGCAATTTTTTTTTGCAGAATGCTAGCAAATTTTTAATAATTCATACTAAGAGCAAGATAATTCAGGTATTTGCATGAAGATAAAAAACCAAAATTGGGGTGCAAAAAATTATCTAGAAAAGTTTGATGAAAGTATGCCGGGAATCTTTCATTAACGAAAACATTGAAAAATGAGACTACAAAATAACAAATAATAATGTCCCCTATGGAATATACATACATATATACATAAGTGGAAATAGTATTCATGATCATTTATTACTTAGAAAGTGTTGTAATATAGACGAATCTGAGCCCTTCACAAGGGAATAAGATAAAAATACAAAAAAACAAAAAGCAAAAAAAATAAATTTTGAGGCAATAAATGCCTGAGAAGAAGAAAGACAGCCTGAGACGTTGGTTTAGCCTGAAAATCAATCAGTTCAGTACCAAAATAAAATTGCATACAACGATTATTGACAAACAAACAATATCACAAAATAGAATAATCCAAAAAATAGAGGTAATTTCGGTACTTAAGCAATATAGTCAAGAAGAAAAATGCATGTTTCAAATCGTGATCTCGTGAATTACTATAACGTTACTAGCATTACAGTGAAATCATCATTATGGCTCTAATAATTTATCATCGTTACAGTACCACAATCAACATTATCACTATATTTTAAAAACTTGGAAACACTTTGCTTCCTTGGAAATAAACTTTAATTTTTTGATATTTGAAACATGCCATTTTTCGAATATATAACACGACCTATAAAGAGTAATAACATTACTAATACTGTCACAAACAAGGAATGAATATGCAAATGCCAAAAAAAGGGCATGAAAAGATCAGAAAAAAAATACAAACGTGTTTATCCTTATCCAGCTAGCTGAGCTAAGGACTATCTAAACAGCAAAGAAGACAATAACAAGAAGAATTAATAATAATGATAATAATTATGATTGTAATAATATCCAAAATACCTGAAATATCACTGAAACCAAATTGAGGTAGATAATATTTAGAAAAAGTATGAAGAAGAAAAACAAATTGATACAAAACTCTTTGGCCGCTAAATTTTAGGTAGAAACAAAAAACAATTAGACAATATTTGATGTAAGATTATTTCAGTGCTTAGCTTGTAGCAAATGAAGGTTAAAGGTTAAGAAATCTGAGCACGCTTGCCCACAACGATTACATTTAAATGGATTTTCATATCCATGATATCCCATATGGATATGATACAGTGGTTCATCTTGAAACGCCATTTTGCAATGTCCACATGAGAAACGCCACAATTCCAAAATATGTAATTTACGCTGAAATGTTCAAATTGCATTGACTTTATAATCTTTCTCACAGCTAAAATTTAAATGCAAAAGATAATAACTGAAAAATTTTCCTCATCAGAACGGCAAAATACTTCACTTTTCGAGACCAATTTCCTTGAATAAAATAATACTTTTTTATTATTTTAAAATAATTTAATGCAGATGAAACTGAATTAAAAAATACTACTAATTTACTCAAAGTTGAATAAACTGTGAAAAATTGCAAGTAAAACATAATAACCAACTTCCATGTCTTGCATATGCGCGATGCATGCTTGCTGGAAAATATTCAAATTGCTTAAATTAATTAAGTCATTATGAATTCCGAGCGGAGGTAACACTCGAAGTTGAGGTGCTGCTATAGAACTTGTGGATGAAGGCAAGCCTGACAGTGAAGCTGTTGCAGCTTCTGCTCCATGTGAATCTGCTCCTACACTCACGGAATTCCCACTAGCGTCACTTACGTGATCTTTTAAATCTGAGGAAGCTGATGACTCCTGTAAATGACCACAATATTCTCCTGTTACCAATAATGTAAAAATTGTTTCAAAAAAATAAAGACATACGTACGTGACTTAATGTTATTGAATTTGATATTTTAATTATATTCTGATGAAAATATAATATGGACAGTATCACTGAAAATAAAAAATTATTTCAGATCATAACACAAAACTAATCTTTTGTGATAATTTAGTCTCATCTTTTCGGTTTTATGTTTCACACACTGCAAATTTTTCATCCACTTACGTCACATTTTGTGTCGTTGACTCCATCTGAATAATGGGCATTGTCTGGTGAATTTTTTTCGTGCAGTCGCGCAGCAATTTGATTCAGTTTCAAGCCAGCTTTCCGTTTCTTCGCTCCTTTATCAATGTCTGCTTCAATAATAGACGACCCTTCATCAATACTGCTTTTGCCAGAACTTGGAGAATCTTGCGATTCACCTAGAAATTTTAAGTGGCCACATTCTCAATATTGCATTCATTAAATTTACGCCAACATCTAGTATCTTACAGTATTAAAATTTGCATAATTCAAAAGTTCGCTTACTTTTTTAAAAATCTTAGAGACAAAATTACAAATGGAATGCAATCAAAAGTGTCTAATTCTTTACAAAAATTATCCAGTATTTCTGTATTACTGTAGCTAAGACCGGTACAGTCTTTGCAGTCCGTATTGCTAATATATCTTAGATTTTCTAAACTCTTGATAATAAAAGGAGTTTTGTGCAACTTTTAATTAAGTTAATGCATCATTTTAAAAATAAATAAATAATATAATTTCGCAGGGATTTGGGGGTCGTCATTTTACTGCATTGACAGATTATAAAAGCAAATTTGCACAAAATAACACCAAGTTTTTTAGTTCATGAAATGAAACAGCAAGATAATAACCTGATATATCACTCATAATATGATCTTCGGAATCGCCACCTATGCTTGGTTTTTCGTCAACTTCACCACTGCTAGTACAGTCATCAACTTCAACTTTTGATATTTCTGATTCTTCATCAACCTGTTCCATTTGTTCACCAATATTACTACTACTAGTTGCACTGCAACAATCAAGTACGGTGTAAAATAAATAACAAAACATTGATGGATTATCAGCACAAAATTACAGCAAAACTACTTTTTTAAAACAAAGTTGGTATCACTTTTTTGGGAACTGTAATTAAATTAATGCAAAATTTTCATTGGTCTTTTATTGTAAAAAATAGAAGAAATTAAAAGTGAATAGTATATTTAGACAAAAACAATCATTTTACTAGCCAAAAATAAAGATAAAAATAAACGAACAATTGCGTGCGATTAGGAAGGCCTACTGGTGACACTTGTGAAGGCATTCCGAACATACTGTACAATGATAAAAGTGAATTCTCGGTATTAGCACTGATAAGATGGCCAAGATGATGGCGTAAACTGTCTTCATGACTAATGGCTTGATATGCACATTCTGGGCACTGCAAAGGTATGCCAAGTAAAGCATTCGGATTAATTCCAGTCATATTTTTTAATCGAAGTAATAGTTCCATTTCTTTCATCTGAAACACACTGCTATAAGTCATTTATTCTAATATTACGACACTTTTCATCTCATTACATTAATCAGAAATAAATTAAAATAAACAAAATCAGTGTAGTCTACTGATTCATTTCAAATCATTATATCATCCTCTATCTACAAGCTTATTTTTTTAAATTTAATTCAGTAAATAACTTTGTAATAGTATTAATTTTATAAGGTTGATTAATGCGAAATTATACCATACTGCACTGTATTTACAAAGTTTCAATATGTGCAGTATTGATGACATTTTTTTGTTGACATAATGATATGTTTTTATACTGCTAATACTATTAATGCAGACTAAAATATATTAATCAAGTAATACTGTAGAATTTTCAGTACATACATTTCTAATCTATATGCGAAAGAAGATTAAGATCACACATTAATAAAAAAATCGAATCTACCTGATGTTGTTGACGCAAGAGGAGATGTGATGCGATATTTAAGGAATCATTCGTTACTACATTTGTCATACCGAGAGCAGAGCCGATATCTTGAGCTATATTTGAAGTTGTTGCAAGAGGTTCAGGAGATGGATCATCTCCAACAGACTGCGAAGAAGTTAACGATTCGCTAAGACGTCGCATAGTCGTGTCATCACTGTCCGTTAAGCCTAAACAAAGTCTAATAGTGCTTAAAATATCAACATACGTTTGTGATAGTAGTAATAACTTAAACTTTCATTTTTAATGGTAAATAATTTCTAATTAATTTCAAGTATTTTCACGTTTATCTACGTAAAAAGTGCGTAAAAATCTCAATAACTTACCATCACAAAGATCATTGCTATTGTCAGCAACTGCTGCAGCAGCATTTGCAGCAATACTTACAGCTGAATCGATGATATCCGTAGCTCGATTATGATTATACTTTCTAAGATGCAATTTAAGGCTATGACAGTATTTTGTAGCGTAAGTACAATCACGGCATCGAAACTGATAAATATTTGTATGTGATTTCATGTGTGAATTAAGCATTGACTTATTCACACATGAATAGGCACATTTCTTACAATGGAACGGTTTAGAGCCCATATGATTCCGCAGGTGGTATTCCTGAAAAAAATTACTTTTAAAACAGGTCAATTAACAGTGTACCATCGAGAAAGATTATTTTCACATATAAAACTCTGTTTTGAAAACAAACACATTGATGTTACGACAGATCAGCCAACATGCATGTGCTTTACGAGTCTTTAATCATAGAATTTCTACCTACAAGAACAATTAATTGGTAATAAGTATAACATATTAAGTAATAACTCAATTTTGAGCTGATGAAAAAAAGCATTAAATGAGTAAGTCAAGTACCAGGTGATGTTTGTACTCAGTGACAAAGCCACATCGAGTACATCCAAGTTGTTTTTCAACGGGAATATGAGTACGTGCGTGAGTCCACTGTTCATCTTTTGATGCGCTAACGTGATTGCATTGTTTGCATTTGTACGTTTTTGGCTTACTGGAACACTGCTTAGGTTTTTCGCCATTTACTGGACTTGTTGACGGTTCATGGCTTTCACTCAAAGTTTTAAAGCTTTCTTGAAATGCTTGAGAACCAAGCAAACTTTGAGAGATAAGTGCAGTAGCTAAGCTTGCTGATGAGAGATCTGGCAAGACGCTAGGATTTTCAGTGAAAGCACGGATTTGATCTAAAGCTGATGGTGGAATCGTTCCGATAGCTGATGATGCTGCAAGACCTGAAGGAGAAGAAGAAGAAGCAACAGTATCATTTGATGGAGGAGTTTCAGAAGCTGATGGTAGGCTGAGTCCACTTCCAGAGTCACTTGGTGCTGATGTTGTAAGTGGAGCGTTACTTGAACCAGAAGATGAACTTGCAGCAACTGCTGCTGCAGCGTGTGCTGCTGCTTGTGCAGCTGCAGCAAGATTTGCTGCTTCTAAAACAGAAGCCATAGAAGTTGAAAGAAAGCTGCCATCAACAGATACTCGAGTTGTTGATGCATTTGATGTAGGGGTAACGCCAGATGCTAATACTTGTTCCACATCTAATCCTGCAGCAAGCTGCTCTTCTACTGTGTGTGAATCACGCATATGCTTTTTTAAACGCCCTTCTGTACGCGATGTGTAATCACACATTGTGCATTGATGATCCCCATGTGTATTCATATGAGAATTGTAATGAAATTTTGAATTACACGAAAATCCGCAAATATTGCAAACAAGTGGAAATGGGACCCCAGAAGGTGCATTTACATCAGCTGATTGAACAGGTCCAAGACCAGGAGCACGGCAAAAGGATGATGAACTTGGAGTGCTAGGGACAGAGTCGGAACGAGGACTTGGTGCTGGAGGTACTGACTGAGGTGTAGAACGCTGCGGTGAATTGCTGATCACGGAACTTGATGTGGTCGTTGATGATGTTGTTAGAAGACCCAATTTCTCGTTCAAGATACGTTCTTCAATTCTCATAGCAGCAAATCGCGTTTGCTCTAACGGAGTTCCCGAGTCTGTTTCTGATGTTTCTATCACAAGTCTGAAAATTATTTCTTCTACATATAATTGGCATAATTTATGCATAAAAATGTGCTAAAAACTCAACTAAATTCAAACAATTACTGCAGCAAATTTTAAGTAAAATTCTCATAAAGATGAATTTGATACCCGTCATCTGTATCTTCTGCTATTCCATTCTCCGTTCCATCACCAGTAGACGACGCTGGTTTTCCAACTGTTTCGTTTTCTTCTACATCGCTTTCTTTCTTAGAGACATCCACTTCCATTTCGTCCCCATGAACTAAATCACGTTTTCACGTCATGTTCAATTTTTTTGTGGAATTCAAGTCCATAAATTTTAATTTGCTCTTTAATCAAACTCTTCTTGATCAAAAATAATTAAAACATTTTCGAACTTCTCTGAAAAAAATTTTATTAATTGTTATCATACAGAATTTTACAAAACATATGTAGCATTTACATGAATAATACTTTGATATTATTATCCAAATTAATTGTCTTACGTCCTCTTGATATAAATTTGAGTTTAAAATTAACCAAAATCCAAAATAGATTTCATTCTTGGCTGTTCATTACAAATGCTATTCTTTTCCATTACTGTAGCATCATCTGTTGTACTGACTATAACCGCACCAAACTTAGCTGTATACGAGGAAATCCCGATGATTCCACTGGCATTTTCGGTAGTTAGTAATGCTTGTTGAGTAACATTTTTTTCCTCCTTACTATTTGTATTGGGTGATTTAGACTGGCTCATTGTTTCCATAGATTCATATTTTTCACTTGTCATCTCCACATCATCAGTAACGAGTTTTGGTTCCATCCATGCATCATTCACTCCATCATTATGATTTTCAATTTCGATGCATGTTACATGACTATTTCTCGGTAAAGAAGGTACATGAATGGATGCAGAAGCTGAAGATGTTACAAAAGTTGATGTACTACTGTTATCTAACATATTTTCTGCTGTAGCTTCATGATATACTTGATTCTCTGTGATTTGCTGCTGATCTACAAGATATTGCCGTTGAGGATGACGAAAAGCGCTTGATCCATCAGCACCAAGTACTAATGTTGATGACTGAGTATGTATTGCTGATGTTTTAGAATCTAACAATGCCAAAGAT
This sequence comes from Thelazia callipaeda, assembly GCA_900618365.1. Lineage (NCBI taxonomy): Eukaryota > Metazoa > Nematoda > Chromadorea > Rhabditida > Thelaziidae > Thelazia > Thelazia callipaeda. The sequence continues at coordinate 36,738 of UYYF01004511.1, forward strand.
TCACGTTGCTCTGCAGCTAATCGGAGTTCAGCTGCTAAGAGCTTTTGCTCAGAGGTCAAGAATGAGAGTTCTTGAGATCCAGGTATTAGATTCGTCCCTTGCTGAGATTGATTTCCACTTGTTTTGCTAGTCATCTGCTGTTGCTGCTGTTGCAGTTGTTGTTGTAGCCAAAATTGTGCAGCAACAGCGGCATTAGCTGTACTACCATTAGAGGAAGTGCCAACTTTGTTGTTACTAAGTTGTTGTTGAAGTCCTTGAAAAAGTTGTTTTCTCGTTTCTAATAATTTCGCTTCTTCAGCAGCTGCAATATAAATTTGCTGAGGTGTTACCATATGTGCAATTTGTTGATTACTGCTAAGATTTGAAGTTAAATGTGCGATTAATTGCTGAGTTGCATCGTTAGATTGTTGTAATTGTTGCTGTGGTAAAGATTCTTTTTGTACTGATTCAGAAACTTCTCCTGATGTATTCAATAACTCAGAAGATTTAGAATGTACTAAACGATTTGGTAACAGAGTACTGCCACTAGATGATTGCGCTTGTTGAACAAACGCGTTATACGTAATTGGTGTTGCACTAAAACTTGCTGTTCCAGCAGTGTTTTTTTCGTGTTGCATTAGATTCCGCAAGTTCGATAACGTGTATTTGATACAATGCAGTAAATTACTATTGTAGCATAAGATACCATTAATTCGATCACGTAAATATATGAAACTGGAGAAATCAGAAACGTTGCACTACTGTATTAGGTGTAGTATACGCCGTATTTGATATAATCCAGAAAGAATTATTGGTAGAATCTAAAATTAATAAACATGCCAATCCAAAAAAAGTGGGGAGTTACAATGCTTCAAAACTCAACTTTTAATTTCAACCTAAAAAAATTTCTTTGGGATAAATTCATTTTTACAACTACAATTTCAAGACTAATGTGCCTAATAAAAATAAAAGTAATAAAAAACAATCTAAAAATTGAAATATGCGATAAAAAATTTTCTTTATTTGAATACTTTTCAGAAAGCTATATTTAACGAGTTTGCAAGCCATAGTATAGCACTCTTTTTTTTTTGAAAAAACTTCAATATTAAATTAAAAACACTGCTAAAATACCATTAATATTGAGCTAATATTTTGAAAACGTATCCAAACATCGGTTAATTAATATTAAATAAAAAAATTCCATATTAATATCAATCAATTAAGTAATTTGATAATCAATTCAACAAAATTTGAATACTTAAAATTGCAAAGGTCATTATTCGAAAAGTAACTAACCTTGTTGAAAAATTTGCAGACTTGGCGTTCATTTGTGTTTTTCATAATTTATGCAAATTAATTCTAGGGTATAATTTTGTAGTAGATTTTAATTTCTGCTTTTTGATTTTTACTTTTCGAATTTTTCGATTACTTCTTTTTTGTAATTCTACCAAGTTTTAGACTGTTATCAGCAAAAAAAACATTGCACCCGCATAGCTTGACTACCATTCAATCAGCACCTGTAACATTACTTATCACTGATTATCTACCTTTGATAAAAATTATACTTAATATTAGTATGGTATGCAACGAATAATGATAACTATTGTACGAATTATGATTTTATCATTATTACAATTTAAAAATGCAAATTACTGAGGACAACGAATATGAAGTAATATTTGTTTTTGATGAAAAGTTTGCAGATGGAGAACAGCTGTTTCAAATTTTTACAATGAAACAATATTGAAGGAGAAAAAGTTGAAAAGAATTGTTAGCAAATAAAGTTGAACTGACACGGAAACGAACTTGAAAGTACACACAATAAATAATATCACAATGATGGACTGATAAAAGATAACTGATAAGACAGATATCAATCTGTGATACAAATTTCGAGTACATTTTAGCGAATTTTCAATAATTTCTTATTAAAAATTAGGTCTTTTTTGATAAAAATTAGGATAAAACTCACTAGTAAATTTTGATATTAATAAAAATATGGATTCTAATATAAAATTTAATAGAAATAAAAGAATTGATTACTGCAAAATGTGATTAATGATATTCACGTTGATAATCCGAAAAATTTATAAATGCATCATAGAGCTTGCAACTTCAATTAATGACCGTAATCATAATAATAACCCCAAAATTAATTATAAGTATTCAAAAATGATTAAACATTCTACCTGCGATATATAAAATAAAAGAAAATTAAAACTTTATTTTGATAGAAAATAATGAAAATTAGAAAAATTCAGCAGACTAATAATCTTCATTTCAGTTAAAAATTCATAAATTTTATCTAGAAAACAATGAAAGATTGAAGAATTATGATGAGAGACATATTAATTAAAAAAATAATATAAAGAATCGACAAAACAAAAAACAATAACTTATCAACAAATTTTGAAAACACACAAAAAAATTGTAAATTCAAAACAATTCACCTATTTATAATAATATTTGAAAAACTTAGCAAAAGTTGCAATAAAATTAGTGAAAACTTTTCAAAAACAAAATTTTTAGTATAAATAAAATAAATATGTCCAACACATTTCACTAATTTGATTAAGTTAGATCAAAGCAAAAAAATTTAGACTGATAAGCATATTTTGCAAATTAAACAGTAATCATAAGTAAAACAAGTATTTCAATAATTGAAATACTGGAAAAATCCATGAATAAATTTAAGATTTGTAGAATTTTATATATCACTTACACGAATAGTTCATTAACGCTAGCAGTGAGATTTAAATTTATTTATGCAAATTACGTGAAAAAAGTTTTTTAATTTCAAATAAAAGCAAAAAAACATTACTTTTTGGTTTTCTCAAAAACACAATTATACTTTTATAATGCATCAATTGCAATGCTTTTACTTTAGCAGTATATTCATTTTTGTATCAATTAACATCAAGTAGCTTATTGAGCTATTTAATTTTTTATTCATATTATTTTTCTACTATTTTTTTAGGATCTTTTAAATACCTTCTTCGCTACTTGTTGTCCACAAATACTTTGTATTTACGTGATACGCTCACTTAAACTTCAAAAACACAGCAAGGATACACATCAATTTAGTTACCGGTATATATGCGAATTGAAGCACGTATACAATACTCATCACGCTTAGACACATACGTTGATAAAAAAATTTGGTACACATCATTTGAATATGGTGCATAGACTGACTTAATCATATTCAAATGTGCGCGGTCATGTACATAGATCCTTGTATACTCATATATGCGCATTTGAGCATCGATAAATGTAGTCCTTATATATTGACACGTGCTCACGTAAGTACTCATTTACATAAATATGGATATAAATTTTAAAGTTTGAAATTCGTTACATGTTTTACATTTAAGTTTTACTTAATCAGAGATTCTGTACTGCATAAATGACAGATCAATAATATACTTTTTCAAATTTATATATGCTTATTAAATAACAATTAATTATGTGCGTAAGTTACACATATTTATTAAAACATACATGTTTCCTTAATATAAATATTCTTTTTGATTTGAATACTTTTAATTTATTCTTTAAATTGACCTCTCTTTCATTCATTTGAACTATGCTTACGTACTTAATAAAAAGTACTAATACATGAATACTAATTCACGCGATTCATTAGAAATTAGAAGGAAAGAGTATAAATTTAACTTTTATTTATTTTCTGAATATTTTATTTTAAATCTAAATTTTGTTCACTTAATAATAATTATTGAATACTGTGCAAAAATAAATAAATACATGAAACAAAAGATATCATTTTTTTGTTTTGTGAGAAATAATAATTGCTACTTAAAATAAAATACTAATTTTGCAGAGTTATTATTATTATTGTTGTTGAGCTAACAGTGGACCAAATTTTGCCAACGAAAAAGAGTTTTCAGAAGAAGAAAAAGTTGCAAAATTAAAGAATATTCAAGATGTAGGATGAATAATTGAATGAATTATTTGACGTAGTGTACCATATTATTTGCATATATACAAACAAACGCGAAAACATTCACACACAAACACACGCACGTGGAAGAAACATATTATTATTTATGCAAAAGAGCCATTGCCTAAGGCAATTTCACAAATAACTACTACATTCTATTACTACCACTAGTACTACTAGTACTAGTACTAGTAGTACTAGTGGTAG
>UYYF01004512.1:0-21612 GCA_900618365.1 Thelazia callipaeda
ATGAAAAAGAAGCGTAGTTAGAAATAGCCACTAAATTTTTTTTTGATCAAATTCATAGATGCTTTTTTAATTCACTTCCATTTTCTGACTACTTAATTTGAAATTTATTTTAGTTGATTTTTATACATCGATTTTTTTTTAAATTAAAATTCTTTGTTGCAAAAAAGTAATTTTTTAATCAAATTATTTTTCTTAATCAAAATATTAGTTTTATTTCTAAATTAAAATTACAAGAGAAATAGAAAAGATGCTATAAAAGTAATAACAAAAACGATATATAGTAATATACATCCAAACAAATAAATTATGTTATCTATTCAAAAAATTAAAGTTATCAAGTTTTTAGAGTAAATATTTTGTTAGTTCCACGTACTCTTACGTGTACGTATGAAATTATTTGTAGCGAAGACGAGTTCTGGCGATCAGGTCAACTGATACGCTCGACAGCTGCGAATGCTAGTAACAATTTAAGCAGTTCAACAAGTCCAGCATATTATAACTCAAAACAATCATCAAATTTTCCTCATCAAAATCAAAATTCGGTAATTCAACCCTTTGACCTTTAACTGAATAATGAAATATCAAGTGATTGGAAACGTAAAAGTGAATAATTTAAAGTGTTTCCGAAAATAATCATAAAAATTTAACTTTTTTGATGGTGAGCGAAGTTTCAAAAATCTATTTTATCGATACAAATTTGGTGATTTCAATGGATAATTTCATGCAAGGCAAATAATATAATGACATAGAAACAAAACTAAATGCACAATTTTTAATAAATAATTTTTAAAATGAATTATTGAAGAAAGTAATTTCAGAGCAGTTTTTCGTGATGTTCTGCTCTTATGATTGAAAATTTTTATTCAAGTCAAAAAAATCAAAAAATTTGAAAAATATTCCTGAAATAAAAATGTGATTTTGATACGGTAAATTATTGAAAAGTCCATTAATAATAGATTGAATGATAGAATAATTACTGAAGTTTTTCAGGCATTAAATGTTAATAGATCTATTTTTAATAACTTAACTGGATTTAAAATGTCAGACAAATCAATTTGTGATTTTTTTTCTCTCAGTTCATTTATTTGACAAAATAAAATCATGCTATTTAATTCAGGTTGAAAGTTGACTGCGTGGAGATTCATTGCAGGTCACGTCAGGTGCAGGCGATATCATTGATACAGAGCATGGATTCACGATTCAGTTAAATGCCAAACATTTTCAACCTAATGATATTCAGGTAGTTTTATCCAGTCTAAAAACAAAAAATAATCATAAAAGAGTCCAAAAGATAATAATTTTTCATTTCTGAAATAGATTTTATAATAGCAAATTTTATAACAATTTGAAATCATACAGATAGTAGTATATGATGCTGTAAATTTTTGATCAAAATTTGAAGTGAACAATTTCAGATAACTTTACATGACCACACTCTTAACGTTTTTGGTGATCGTTTAGAAGACAGTGGTTTAGGAGAGCAGAAGTTACGTCGAAGTTTCACGAGGAAGTATACAATACCTTCAGATGTGCGAATTTCTTCTATTTCATCTTATATGACCAGTAATGGATTGCTAATTATCAAAGTAATTTAATTACTTAGTATGTAAAGTTAAAAAAATACTTAGTTACTTAGTATGTAAAGTAAAAAAAATATTCAAATAATTTGGATGAAAAGTTATTTTTGATAATTTAAGCAATAATCGATAAACTTTTTATTATGATATAAAAAACTATCTTTTTTTACTTCCTAATGACAATCATTCAGAGGTAATTTTTCAGGGTAGTCGAAAAGGTTGGAAAGAAACAGATTTGAGGCAACATTTGGCACCTAACAGCTCAGTGATAAGCACTGTTTGAATCGCTTATGCAAATATTACTTTTCATATGCAAATTTTTTAAATGCAATTATTTTTGAAGCAATTTAATATCAAAACATGAAATTTTTATTATCAATTAGTGATGATTCATTTGATTGAATAAATGCTTTGATCATAATTTATAGCAATTCAATATTTAATAGTATATACACAGTTTCGTCTGAATATCGAATTGAATCAGTTGATAATACTTATCGATTGATCATCTGAATATGTGATTGCATCAGTTGGTCAGTAAATACAAACTGAAATGAAATTTTAATACATTTGTCCAAAAACTTTTTCATTTTATCGACTACAAAGTCGTATTTTAAAGGGCCTAATTTTTGAGTAAAAAAACAATTATTGTTATTTCACATTTGAAAGTAAGCAAACTTTTCTTTTTTTTGCAAGTCAAATTTTAATAACTTAAGAAAACAAATGTGAGTGGAAAAGAATATTTTGCAGTCTCTATTTATACTTAAATTTTTTGCTTTTAAATTTCAACCTTTTTGTAAAGTTCTTTAAATTTCATACTAATGAATGATCTAAATTTCATACTAATGAATGATCTGAATCTCATACTAATAAATGATGTGAATCTCATACTAATGACTGATCTAAATTTCATACTAATGAATGATCTAAATTTCATACTGATAAAATGATCTAATATAAATGATCAGTCAATAAGTGAGTAAAATTAATTCTGACTTTCTGCATCTGCACTTGTCTACAGAATTTTTGATGCAAAAAAAGAAGCAAAATTTAGTTCAAAATAGAGGATAAATTGAGCTATTATTAGTAGACGACTACTAGAAGAAAAAGTAAAAGTGTTGAGCAATGTGATATTGCTTTTGTGCACAAATGTTGCAAGGAGATTAATTCTTCAGCTTTCTTCTTCTCTTCTTGCGCCATTAATTAATTATTCAGATTAGAATGCAATTTCCGATTAATATTGAAGTAAAAAATTTGTCTGGCATTAATAATAATAATAAGCAATAATAATAATAATTGTATTTGTTTTTTTTTGCCTGAAATAATTAGCTAATTTGCAGTTGAAAAATGTAATATAATATGCTACTGTAATTGATTAAATTATTCATTTTTTGAGTAATAAAACTGAACTGAAAAATTAGTACAGACATATGTAAGCCATCTGACAAGTACATAATGAACTTTTGCTTTTGCTGCTACTTAGCACTAAATGATCAAACGAATGAATACACTGAAGTTGCTAGTCTGGAGATGAAAATCAACTGCAAAGAGGAATGAGTGAATAAATAAATACGATAACTGATTGGATCAAAAATGATAAGAATGAACGGCTGCTAGCTTACTTACTATGTTAATCTTCTGACTCGTTAACTTGATGACTCATAAACTCACTAACTTTCTAACTTGCTAACTAATTTTTGACTAAAAAAAATTCTTTTGCAAAAATTTTTTGACAGTTTGTTTCGTTTTATTTTACAAATTGTTTTTAATTTGTAATATTAAATTTTCAGCTTTCTAAGTGTAGAATAGATCTACATACATAGAACATGGTATTTATTTTTCAGGTAAAAACAAAGCAAAGAAAAAAAGTTTTGAGATTGGCGGTAATTTTGAGAAAGAAAAAAATTTCAGTTGGCGGTAATTCTTCTTGCATACTTTGCTTTCTGACTTACTTTTTTCGTGCATTCTTGTAAAATTTCAAATTCTATTAAATGTATAACAAAAAATTAATTGAAATGTATTAATAGAGCAAGTAATATTTTATCAAACAGCTGTTTTCTTGCTGTTTTTTTTTCTTCTTGAAAGCGTTAATTTTTGTTACGTGAAGAAGATGTAAGAGTATTCTTTGAAAGTGTTGTATAGATAATAAACTAATGCCAACGTAGAGACGTGAATGTTATGAATACATTCTAGGAGTGAAGGTGAAGAAAAATGTGCTCTATTACAGGAGGAGGGAAAAGTTTGTTAAGATTAGAATAATAATAAGCTGTGAGGAAGAGAGAATTTTGTCGAATGCTAACTGACTACCTCGAGCTCACACTTCACTTGCTTCAACTTGCTTGTGCTACAACTTGTGGTGCTTACTCGATTTCCTTCCTTCCACTACTAGCTGCCTATCATTGCTCATTTAAAAGTATACTTTCCTCTTTTCTACTTTCAGTCATCTCATCAAATTTTACTTTATTTTAGTTCACTTCTCGGTTTGCTATACTTTACTCTATTTAAAGTTAGTTATTTTACTAGTTTCTTACACTCAGTCACCACATATAACTTCATATTTACTCAAATATCACATTCAAAACAAATAACTTTTTTGGGTAAAAAGAAACCGAGGACAAATCTGTAGGTATTTAAAAAAAGCACCATGCTGTAATCAGCTTGAATGTAACATAATTGTCAGTTCACTCATATAATTTTCGACTTTTTATAGCTAGCTAATCCTGATCACAGGAAAGTTAAATAACTACTAGTATTTACAAATTGATTCAGCAAACATCGCATAATAGCTGTAAGAAATTTAATTTTGTTGTCATAATTAGATCATTTGATAATAATCTCTTGATCTAGTCACAGTTTTGGTAGAAATTATTAAGATCGTAGTTATTGGAAGAATAGAGATATATAGAAGTAAAGGTCGTATGTTACAAGCTTATAAGGCTAATATTATTATTGTTCATTGTAAGCTGATAGCGGTAGAAGTAGCTTGATAATTATCATTTTAATCAAATAAGTGCACTAATTTATCTACTATTATTGTTTTGATCTTTAAGAAATATTAATAAAACTCATTACTGAACTCAAAGTTATAAATTGAGTAAATGAAAGAATGCTAAGTAAAGTTAAAGTGAAAATGATTATACTTTACTGATCAATCACAAGGATATATCTGCGAAAAACCTTTTAATATCTTGTCAGTGTTGATCCATTACATTACTTTATTTTGCATTATTCTAATGGTATAATTTTTGTGTTTTCATTTATCATCACTAGATATATTGTTGTCAAGAAAACTATGATGAGCTAATTGGAAGAGATGCTTGCAGAATATATGATTTTCAGATAGGATTTATTTTGAATAATTAAAAAATTCATAAAATAATTTTTTGAATAAGCAATTATTAATTCTAATAGCGCACAAAAAGATTGTGCGAATTATCTTATCAACAAATATAATGATAAAAATTATTCTTAATTCTAACTGAGGTGCTAGAGTACTTTTCAGTATTACATGGAAAAATTGCTCTGATTGTCATTACAGGAAGAAGAAAAGATCAGCTTGAAACATCAAGCTTAGTCTAGTCTAGATTTTTTTTCTTTTGAAGTGTTGCAAAAAATATTGCATTATAAGGTAGTATTGTAATGTATAAATTTCTTTATAAAACTTGTTAAAAGTAATATTAAGGGTTGAGTTCAAAAGTCATCAGCCTAAATTCCATCAAGTCGAACAAGCACTTTACCAACCATCGGAAAGCCGAACCATAGAACGGTGCACCAAACGGTGCACACAAATCGCTCAATACACATAACGTAACTTTGATTACAGTCGAATTTTTTTATCTATGACATAATGTTATACTTAAAAGTACTATTACTGCTAATATTTTCTACTGAACGGTTAATATCTCATCGGAAAATTTCGGGGTTTGCTGACGCAGCAGCGTGTAAAGGTTGTGTACCACCGTGCATATGTCCAGGGAAAAAAGGAGAACGGGTATGATTATCAGGTTATCAACTTTATTAGTTAGCTACTGCACAAGTTAGTTAGTAGCATTGTTTAATTTTATGAAGGCAGTTTGTTGAATAATTCATTAGAATAATTTATAGAATTGTGTTGTTGCTATAATATATCCAAAAGATAATCAAGTAATATTTTCAAAGATTCTGACAACTTCTATTGGTAGTATTAAGAAATTATAACCGAATTAATTACACTTTGCTGATAATTATTTGTTATCATTTTCTTCATTATCATCATTATAAATTATTTCCTTAAATGTCAAGTTATTGTTAGTATAAAATTTTTGCAGTTTCATGAATAATAATGCTAAGATTGCAAAAGAAATTTATCTTCATCAAATAAAGGACAATTTTAGGGTGTAGCAGGTTTTCAAGGTGAAAGAGGCCATCCGGGAGCACCCGGTGAAGATGGTGGCGAAGGGCCATTTGGTGCACCAGGAATGCAAGGTGCTGAAGGAGACTTTGGTGATCCTGGTATGAAGGGTGCTCGAGTAAGTTTAAAAGAAATAAAATCTGCAACACAAACTTAGTTTGTGACTCTATCTCTATAACCTCTTAGGAGTTAAGCATGAATAGGTTATGTTGAAAAAATTGTCTTATAGGGTGATCGCGGTTTGCCAGGAGCTCCCGGACATGTAGGACTTCCTGGACTTGATGGCTTGCCCGGAATGAAAGGTGAAATGGGTATACCAGGCTGTAATGGAACTGATGTGAGTTTGCTTTCGCACTCATTAAATTTAAAATTTCAGGCTTTTCCATTAAATTACTACCATTTTTTCATTATAAAAAAGTTATTTTAAAGAAGCGACCAGGGATATTTAGATGAAAAGGAGATAAGTGACCAATACTTATCTTTTTATTTTACATAATTATTGCAACACAAATTTTTGCATAATTTCGGCCAGATTTCATTCAAAAATATAATTAGATTATATTAAATTAACTCAAAATTACAGAATTTTAGAACTTTATATCACCTCTGCATGTTTTAGCAAAATATGTTATTCCATATCAGTGTATTACTTTTTTAACTTGAAAGTTAAGAAGTTATAATCTTTTGTAGGGAAAACCGGGATTGCCAGGTATAGCAGGTCCTCCAGGTCCAAGGGGTCCTCCTGGTGAACCTGGACGACCAGGATACCCAGGGCCACCAGGCGAAGGAGGTATTAATTCAATTGGTCGAAAAGGTGATCGAGGTGATTCCGGTCGTGCAGGATTACCTGGTGCACCAGGTTTGCCTGGAATGCCAGGACCAAAAGGTGCTAAAGGAGATGTTGGGCCATATGTAAGTATTTTTAATCAATTTTTTTTACTCCTACTATTCTTGCCTTAAATTACACATTTTACCCTAGCATATTGCAGGGACCACCAGGTTTTCCTGGACCCCAGGGCACAAAGGGACGAATGGGAATGCGAACACCAGGCATGAAGGGTGAGAAGGGTCTAGCAGGACCTCCAGGACCTCCTGGACCTCCTGGTAACTTTGCTGGTGCATCTGCTCCAGAAGAAACAGAAGTGATTCAAGGACCAGCAGGACAGCCGGGTATTACCTTAATCAAACTTATTCCACATAATTAAGTAAACCTGAATTCTGCATTTACTTTATTCAGAGTATCAACATTTGCAGGAATAAAAGGTGAAAAAGGGCGAACAGGAACAAATGGACCACCAGGATTTGCAGGAAGTGATGGGGTTTCAGGATTTCCTGGAATTAAAGGACAAAAAGGAGATCCTGGTGATTTAGGATCGAGGGTGAAATTTTTTACACTTCTGTTTTCATGTTATCATCGTGTATAGAAAGTGGTAATGCAGTAGTATTCTAACGCAACACTTTATTTCCAGGGGAAACGAGGAAAAGATGGCAGCATGGGTTTAATTGGACAAAAAGGTGAAACAGGCATTCAGGGGGTACCGGGTCTTGATGGTTATCCAGGACAGAAAGGTGCTGCTGGTGAATTGGGTTACGATGGTCGGGTTGGTCCTGAAGGTGATCCTGGACCACCAGGAGAGTTCGGTGTCGGAAGGGGAGAACCGGGACCTCGAGGACCGCAGGGATTTGATGGTGTACCAGGCAAAAAAGGACAAGCAGGTTACTGCTGCAAATATTTTTATTCGCTAGGAAAAGTTTGAAGCGTAAAATTGATGGTTTTGTAGGTATCCCAGGCAAAATGGGTCCAGTTGGTGCTCGAGGACTTAATGGTGCTCCTGGTGCTCAAGGAGTTCCGGGTGTGAGGGGGTTGCCAGGTTATTCAGAAAAAGGAGATCGAGGTGCAGATGGAAATCCAGGCTATGTAGGAGATGCTGGTGCACCAGGTGCACCAGGTGAATTCGGAATTATGGGTGAACCAGGTTTGCCTGGCTTTGATATTCAAGGACCACCTGGAGTTGAGGGAAGACCAGGTCGTGATGGATTTACTGGAGTACCAGGTGATGTTGGTGACCCTGGTTTAAGTGGTCTTAAAGGATTTCCTGGCACTGGTGTTTCAAAAGTAGGGCCACCAGGTATGGTTGGCTTGATTGGACCTCCTGGAGAGAATGGCCGCATTGGTTTGGATGGACTACCGGGTGTTCCTGGATACACTGGAGCGAAGGGGGACGATTGTGGATATTGCGCGCCAGGCATACCAGGAGCAAAAGGTGAAGCTGGTCTTTTCGGTCAAGATGGATATCCTGGCCCTATTGGACCAAACGGAAATCAAGGCTTACCTGGAACAAAAGGGTTAGCTGGAAAGCCAGGACGTCCTGGTACTGATGGTCAACAGGTATGTGAAATTCAAAATTGTTTTTAAAGTATTGAAAATGTGAGAAAAAATTGTACTTTTCTAAAAGTTTTGATAAGTTTTAGGGTTCGGAAGGTTTACCAGGTTTGCCAGGTTTTCAAGGACTTAAAGGAGAGGCAGGTGAAATTCTAGGTGGTTTGGAAAATCCTAGAGGATTTCAAGGAACTAAAGGCGAACGAGGAGATCCAGGTGGGTAACTCCATTTTGAGTGATTAATCATAGATATTTCACAATAATAAATATTAATATTTTGATATCAGTAATTATACAGTCATGAAGTTGTATTTTTTCAGTAAATATGTTATTAATATTTGTTTCAGGTGTCCCTGGAAAACGAGGAGAACCTGGTACTGATGGAATTCAAGGGCCACCTGGCATAGATGGTGCACCTGGATTTCCAGGGGAAAAAGGATTACCTGGAATCAACGGAAAACATGGTCGTGATGGAATTGTTAGTTGTCACTAAAAAAATTAAATTGAAATCAATCTTTTATTCTACAGTCATTTCTAGGCAATTTCATACAAAACTGAACTCGATTTTCAGATGAAGAAGGACTACCTAGAAATAGTGAAAACATGGTCGGAAACCTAAGATATGATGAAATTAAAATTAATTAATTTCAGCCTGGGCAGCCAGGGACAACAGGAGTACCCGGTGACTCGTTTCCGGGTTTACCCGGCAGAGATGGTGCCAAGGGTGAACGAGGGGTCGATGGTTTACCAGGTTTTCCTGGACCAATGGGGCCACAAGGCCCAGTATATAGTGGTTTGATCAGAGCTATTCCTGGTCGTGATGGCTACAATGGTGCACCAGGCCTAAAGGGAATGAGAGGAGCAGACGGTCTTCCTGGCTTACCAGGGATACCAGGTCTTGAAGGATCACCTGGAAAGATTGGTGAATCCGGTACTGATGGTTATCCTGGACAGCCAGGCCGAAGTGGAGCACCTGGATTAGCCGGCTTACCAGGAGATGACGGCTATGCAGGTATCCCGGGAATCCGAGGACAACCAGGAGTTGATGGTCTTCCTGGTATTGCCGGAGCTCCTGGTATAAGAGGTGAATCAGGTTTTGGCTTAGCTGGACAAGTTGGTTATCCTGGAGCAAAAGGCGAAGCTGGTAGACCTGGTTATCCAGGATCTGATGGAAAACCTGGAAGGCAAGGACAACCAGGAATTCCTGGAGCTAAAGGAGTTAGAGGTAAAAAACTTGCTCCTTAGTGCGTTTAATGTCTATATTTTAATGTTGAAAACCAATGTCATAATTAAATTAATGCTCTGCAATTGCAAATTTTATGAATTTAAAAAGAGATTTTGTGCACATTTCCAAAAGTAATGATAGACAATTTAATATTAATCAAAATTAATTGTGTTTTGAGAAGAAATAGATATTTTATTCAGGAGAAAATGGTTACCCTGGTGTAAACGGAATTCATGGAATAAAAGGTGAACATGGACTTCCGGGAATACCAGGCAAACTTGGACGACAAGGAAGACCAGGAGAAGTTGGTGCTCCTGGAGTTCCAGGACTGAGAGGAAAAAGTGGTGCGCCCGGTAGAAATGGCCTACCCGGTATTAAAGGAGAAACAGGTTTTGCTGGATTACCTGGTTTACCTGGCAAAACTGGAGTACGTGGAGAACCAGGACTCCCAGGCATGGTTGGTATACCAGGATATACTGGAATAAAAGGAGAACGAGGCGTAGATGGTGTGCATGGTCAACCAGGTTTCGCTGGTGCAACTGGAGATCGTGGACCTGACGGTATACCAGGATTGCAAGGTGCTAATGGAGCGCCTGGTTTCATTGGTGTCCCTGGATTAGATGGAATTCCTGGAAATGCTGGGGTTTCGGGTGATTCTGGTGCGCCTGGTACTAAGGGGATGCGTGGTGAACCAGGACGTTTTGCACATCCAGGACTGCCTGGTGATATTGGCTTGCCAGGACCACAAGGCCCAACTGGCTTACCAGGACTAGATGGAATACCTGGAACAAAAGGACAACGAGGATCACCAGGAAGTAGTTATCCAGGAATACCTGGTTCAAAAGGTGCTACGGGAGAACCTGGAGAAGATGGAACCATTGGGAATGACGGATTTCCAGGTTTACCAGGAATGATTGGGTTCCCAGGTATGTCCTCTTGAGAGTTATTTTCTCTTATTACTATATTTACTTACTAAACAAAAGTGAAATTAGTTTTGAATAATAAAATTGATTTTAAATAAAATTTCCCAAAAATTTAGGGTCGAAAGGCGAACGTGGGGATGAAGGAAGAAATGGAGAGCGCGGTTTTGATGGACGACCAGGCATAATAGGTGTTAAAGGTGAACGTGGATTACCGGGATTACCGGGAGTCGACGGTTTTAATGGCGCACCTGGACTGGATGGTATACCAGGCCAAAAAGGCCATGCTGGTTTACCGGGTGAACCAGGATTCAGAGGCCACAGAGGACAGCCAGGAACACCTGGAAGAAAAGGAGAACCTGGACAATCAGGAAACGCTGGATTTCCAGGACCAGTAGGACCTGTTGGCCCACCGGTAAACAACTGAGAATAGAAAACGTCGTGTTTATTTACAATCTGCAGGTTAAGAAAATAGAAAAGGTACAATATAATGGTGGAAACAATTTCAGGGCATAGAAGGTTTACCAGGACTACCAGGTGCACCTGGTCAAGAAGGAAATTCTGGCCTCCCGGGAGTGCCAGGAGTTAAAGGCATGCGCGGTGAAATTGGTGTTTCGGGACTGCCGGGTATGGATGGTCTCCCTGGTCTTGCTGGTGCTAGAGGTGATGATGGTCTTCCTGGTCCGCCAGGAAAACCTGGATTCGGTATGCTTTACGACTGTATCTCTTATTAGATCTAAATGGTAAGCAGTGATTTTTTCACTCTTTCAAAGTTTTTTTCAGGAAATCAAGGCCAACATGGTGACGCAGGTTACTCTGGAATCGATGGTAAACCTGGATTACCAGGTATTAAAGGTGAACGTGGCGATGCTGGTAGGCCTGGTACGTCAGGAGTGCCTGGTCTTCGTGGGGACGATGGCTTGCCAGGTTATCGCGGTGAAAAAGGCATCGCAGGAATCCCAGGAAAAAGAGGTACATGACAATGAATTTTTATTGAAAATAACTTTGTTTTTAATAATCTTTTCAACTCTTTAATTTAGGTCGCGATGGCGCACCTGGATTACCAGGACAAGCAGGAAGAGATGGCTATCCAGGTAGAAAAGGTGAAAGAGGAAATCCTGGGATACCAGGATTACCAGGAAGGGATGGTGCCCCAGGATACCTAGGAGAACGAGGTGTGCCTGGCTCACCTGGTGTGCCAGGATATGCTGGTAACATGGGCTTGCCCGGATTACCTGGAATTCCTGGACAAAAAGGTACTACTAATGCTAATTATAATTTTTTTACCATCAAAAATTGTGCGCACAGTGACTAAAAGTGTGAACATGAATTCGTTATGTGTAAAAATTCCAGGGATGCGTGGTGACGACGGATTAATGGGTGTTCCTGGTCTTCCTGGACCAGTGGGACCACCTGGAAGACCTGGTCTTCCAGGTAGACCTGCAGCTTATAACCAATACTTACATTCGCCCAAAGGCGAGCAAGGAGCTGTCGGACGACAAGGAGAAAAAGGATATCCAGGAGAAACTGGAAACCCCGGTTAACTTTTTCACTATAAGTAGCTAAAACTTAAACATGAAAATTCCGTAAAATATAATCAAACCGCAGTTGTAAACAGATATTCAAAAAAAGCACAATAAAGAAATGGCCTCCCAAATCCTAAACACTGTCTCTAGAATCTTTTTCATCACAATTAATTATAGGTATGCAAGGACCACCAGGACCAGTAGGATTCCCAGGTTTGCCAGGTCCACCAGGTCATCCTGGACTTCCCGGTATACCAGGCATTAAGGGCGAGCTAGGTCCTAACGGATATCCAGGCTCAGCAGGACGTATTGGTCAACCAGGACCACCTGGACAGATAGGGTTCCCTGGATCACCTGGTGGTTGGGCACCCTCACGTGGCTTCACGTTTGCAAGGCATTCACAATCAACCACAATACCGCAATGTCCTCCTGGATCACAAACATTGTGGAATGGCTATTCACTGCTTTATGTGCAAGGAAACGGACGGGCGAGTGGTCAAGATCTTGGTACGTTTGCTTTCAAAACTGTGTTCAAAGTCTTCTTAAAAACTTTTGCAAAAAACTCTTCATTCTTGCCCAAATTGACTTTTATGTGAGGAAATAGGAGTAATTTTTTTGGCACACATATTTGATCTCCTTCCTATCCATTCCTTTCGAATTCATTGCTCGCATGACAGTTCTAAGAATTAGTTCGGCACATATTTGTAGAAGATACCTCAATGTCAATTAAATGTTGCAATTTCAGGTCAACCTGGTTCTTGTCTATCAAAATTCAGTACGATGCCTTTTATGTTCTGTAATTTAAATAGTGTTTGTCACGTTTCAAGTCGAAACGACTATTCATTTTGGCTTTCTACCACAGAAGCAATGACTCAGATGATGAATCCGGTTTGTTAGCATTTGAAACTAATCAATTCACTTACCCATCTATGTGTGTCTAAAATTTGCATATGCTAAAGGAGATAATTACAGGTGTCAGGTACAGCAATCAGACCGTATATTTCTCGTTGTGCTGTTTGTGAGGTACCAACGCAATTATTGGCAGTACATTCCCAAGATTCCTATGTACCGCAATGCCCGCAAGGATGGTCTCCAATATATTCTGGATATTCCTTTGTCATGGTAAAAAACAAGGAAATAAACTACTAATTTCGTTACCACTTAGACTATTTAACTTTTAACTGACTTCAATGATATGCAAACTACCTCAACCTTACAGCATACCGCTGCGGGTGCCGAGGGAACTGGTCAAAACTTAGAATCCCCTGGAAGCTGTCTCGAAGATTTCCGAGCGGTACCGTTTATTGAATGTCATGGACGAGGAACCTGCAACCATTACGCTACAAATCACGGATTTTGGCTAGCAATTATTGAAAAAGTAAGGTTCCTCTAATTTGCTTAACCTGTGATCAGTAATAATACCGTACCCTCTGCCAATAATTGATATTTCAGAACAAACAATTCAAGAAACCGATGTCACAAACTCTTAAAGCGGGTGGATTAAAGGATCGCGTGAGCAGGTGCCAAGTATGCCTCAAAAACAGGTGGTAAGTGAATTTTGTTTTTTTATCTGACCTTACTATTCTTATGAATGCCTTGCTTCAAGACAGAAACCAAACATTGTTCCAGAACATTCAAGCCGTAAATAACTTCGAAGAAGAGAGCATGTGAAGCTTGTAGAAGTGCCTTGTCTTTGTTATCTCATATTTAAATCCTAATTCTTATTATGCTACTAACAATCTACTGAAAATGTTTACCCATCAATGTAATACTATCAAACACACCTTAGAAGCAACTTTTATTAATTGTTTCTCTTGTATATCGCAAACCACTGCCGAAGCTTTCACTGGATAATAAAGATTCCTACCTACTCTTTCGAGGGTACATCGCACCACTAACCGGTTATACTGTCACATCTGTTGGAATATTTATTACTTGATGGGCAAATACAAAATCAACAAACTTACGCACAAAATAACACCACCAAATCAAATAATGACGGGCTAATTTTTCTTTTCTCCAATACACAAATAACTGCTTCAATGAGAATGATTCCTACTACTATGATGAACCAAATGATCAATTAACAGATAAACTGACCCGCATCACAGTATAACAACCCATCTCTCGTCACAATTATATGAATATACACACACTCATTGTAGATCAGTTTTTTTCCCGTAATTTTTTCAATGTTCTTTTACGCTCTGAAAATTCCGACCTTCCGATACATGTCCAAATCATTCTTACAAACAATATTGAAAGTAACGCATTCAAAAGCGCTTACTGGCCATATAACAAGATAATTTTCTGCGATTTTTTCATTGCTTGAGTTAAATCTAGTATGTAGTGGAGAAATCGTTAAAGCCAGCAGATAGAATTGTAAACTCATAAATATTTTTGACTTGGACGAAGCCTCCAATTGGCACTAGCTTAACATCTTTATGACAATATGACTCATATCAGCAAAAACATAATTTAATTACTGACAATGGTTGTCTTTTCACTAACGTATATCCCATCCAAAAATTTACGAATATCCTTCTTTTTAACTGTTGTTGACTGCTGAATGCGCGCTGCTGAAAATTATATATCATCAAACAAATATAAATTTGCATCTAATCATTCCAAATACATAGAAGGACTACACATATTACAGGACTAAACTAATGGAATATCACGATAGTCAAGAACAGACATCATGAAAATATACCGTTCACGCAGATATGCAATCTTACTGTTATTTTTATTGGAGCGGGCAATACAAAATACTGAAAATTTCAAAATCAAACAGATGCAAATTCCTGACAGGAGGCGCTAATTAACAGGTGCCTAACAG
Organism: Thelazia callipaeda; assembly: GCA_900618365.1. Taxonomy (NCBI): domain Eukaryota; kingdom Metazoa; phylum Nematoda; class Chromadorea; order Rhabditida; family Thelaziidae; genus Thelazia; species Thelazia callipaeda. The sequence continues at coordinate 14,858 of UYYF01004512.1, forward strand.
TTGCTGTTCTTCAGTAATCGCATCAGTGATGCTTTGCACATATTAGTAATGAGAATTAAAATTATGCAATGAATTTCAATAAGGAACAACTTATAAGTTAATTACATAAAATGACAGCATCAGTAAATGAAGACTAAAAAAGTATGCTTTAAGGAATGTAAAAAAAAACTAACCAGCTTGTGAGACAAGCTGCAAATCATTGCCGTCAACAATCAATTCGTCTTTTTGTGTTGTAGACATTGCTGCAGTAACACCTTCTGGTAGCGGGACACGCCTTATAAATTTCTCACCCAGAAAATTTCGGATCTAAAAACAAATAATGCATTACACTTGCAAAAAACTGGTGAAACACTGAGTTTTTCAAACATGATAAAACGAATTTTATTAAAAATCTTAGACATAAGAATTGAAATTGCTCATTTTTACTTTAAACAACTAAAAACACATATACTGATTCCATCTCACATTAATAGAAACTAACAGCAGACGCTAGATTTCGCTTGTTTACCTCGAAAAGATAAAAAGGCAGAAATTATCAGCAACAAGAAAAATCAAAATAAAACCTCAACGATAGTATTTTTCTCCTGAAGAGAAATATTGATCGGAAAGTGAGCATAGACTGATCTCATCTTATATCGAAATCCTTTAGTGACACCTTTAATCATATTTTCAATATGTGAGCAAACAGTGCGGATGGCAGCAACTTCTTTGCGTATTCCAAACCATTTCCTGACGCGAATCGTATCTTTGCCAGTCTTTTCTATTTCCATATGTAAATGACGAAAATCCCTCTTGAGTACACCACGTGGACCTTTTACAGTGACTACTCTTTTATTAATTGAAAACTGGACACCCTCAGGGAATTTTACCGTGTTGTGTGACTCAATGAGTTTCATACTTCCACGCTATAATTTCAACATTTTCATAAAGCACAAACAATTACTTTAAGCAAACCGAAGCAACGAAAATCACCAAGTATATTTTAAGTAATCACAAAACAAAATATTAAAATAAGTAGTAAATAACTTTCTCAACCACTGCATTCACTCATGCTTCAGTTAACTTCATCTCAATTCCTGAATAACAATAAACAATAAAACTAAGAGTAAAAAATTTAGAAGACAGTTTTACGACTTCTAATGTAGTACTTCTTTTATCACTTTGTGATAAACTCTTTTTAACATACAAAATTGATAACAGCTACTAAACCTTTCAAGAATATCTCAAATAACACGAAAATCCCGCTACGACATAAAACATACTTCACCCCAACTAATCAATACCCCCCACACTGATTACCAAAATCGCAAAGTCAACCTATGAGGTAGCTTTAGCAGACCAAATATCAAACCATAGTGGATCACTATGCAAACATTCCATCCCTAAAGGATGGCCGTCTGCACTCGTTTATTATTGAGGTTCAGAGTCTCGTAATTTGCTTTGTTTGAAAATTTTGTTGGGTATTGTACTTGTATTTGGAACGCAGAGTACACATTGAGGGCTTTAACTTAATGACTTAGTTGGACAGAACACTTTCACTTTTGATGCAAAACGTGATTGAAACGTGTTGACCGTCAGAGTAGAATATGAATCGTCTTAACATTCAGGAAAAATTAGAAATGCGCGAAAATTAAGCAGAGATCAAATGTTGTAAATCTGCGTTTTAGGTAAAAGGACTGCTGAAGGGATCGCTGAAGAAATGCGAATTAAAAAAAAGGTTGCATTAAATTTTCATTTGAATTATATCTTTGGTAATACTTATATATTTTCTAGTTATGCGTTACAAAATTTCGTATTGTTAAACATATTTATAGTTCTAAATTTTGTATCATCAAGTTTTCAAATCATCTATGGTTTAATGTTTTTCATAGTCATGTTTTCATGAGTAATTTTTTATTTTTCATTTTTTACTCAACCGAACATGGAGTTGTGTAAATGTAAACATAGAGTTTAAAAGTATAAGAAAGTTTAATAAAGTAAATTGTGTAATATGAGATCAGTTAAAGTATGTTCAACGTAAGTATTATTTGTAACTTACATTTTAATATTTCAGTATGAAGCCGGGGCTGCTACCAACTATATTACTCGACCACGAGCCTTAAGGAAATTGCAGTTATCTTTGAAAGATTTCCGTCGTCTTTGCATTCTCAAAGGTATTTATCCACATGAGCCGCTTCATAAAAAGAAGGTCAACAAAGGATCGACTGAAAATCGGATATATTACTATGTGAAGGATATCAATTTTTTGGCATGTGAGCCGATTATTAAAAAATTTCGAGAATATAAGGTATTATTACGTTCAGTCATTATTGTTCATTAGATTTGCGTCTTTGTATAGTTAAATTATCATGATCAAAAAATTATAGTTTTCTGAGAAGTATGCAAATAAAAAATGGATTTTCTATAGACCTTTCATTGCTCTACCTTCTTTTAAGCTTGCTTTTACTTTTTACTTTCAGATTTTCTTGAAAAAATTGACCAAAGCAAAAGCGAAACGAGAAGAAGATCGTGTCAAAAAATTATATGAAAGACGCCCTGAATACCAGCTAGATCATATTGTAAAAGAAAGGTTCGGAAAATATCGCGATTGAAAAGTGTTGTGTATTTTAATCAATTTTTTGCTAAAATATTGATATTTAATTGCAGCAATAATTATATTTCAGATATCCAACTTTCGAATCAGCTCTTCGGGATTTGGATGATGCCTTATGTTTACTTTTTGCTTATTCAGTCTTGCCACGCTCTAAAATTATACCTACCGCTTTAGTTGCTTCGGCTCGCAGGTTAACTGCTGAATTTAGTCATTATATTATCGAATCAAAGGCACTCAGCAAGTTTAGTAATTTTTATTAGTGTTTGTAAGTTCACTTGCTTAAGTGAGTAGTAAAAGATTCAAATGATTATGATTTAATGCCCATTGTTAATACTGTATTATATTTCTAGCTCGCATTCTATTTTTATTGCTGAGTTTTTTACATTGTTAGATATTATGATGTATAATAATGAACGACATTTTCAGGTTTTCGTCTCAATCAAAGGAATTTATTATGAAGCAGAAGTGATAGGTGAGAGGGTAACATGGATTGTTGGTCATGATAGAGGTGTGGGTCATGTAAATGAGGTTGATTTCTCAGTGTTGTCCACATTTGCTGAATTTTACATTTCAATGCTTGAATTCGTCAATTATCGACTATATCACTCAGTTGGACTTTTTTATCCTCCTAAACTTGCTTTTAAATCAGAGAAGGTTAGTCTATACTTAATGATAAAATTTTCAGTTGAAACTTTGTTACGTTATTTGCGTGCTTTAAAATATCACAAACATTTTGGATTCAGTGTGATGATGGTGATGAAATCGAGGAGGAAAGAATATATAGTCTTGCCTATCCACTATCGAAATCTGAAAATCATGAGGAACAAATTGATGTGAATATTGATGATCCTTTTGTCAATGAATTGAATGAAAAATTACGTGATAATGAAAAGAAAAAACAGCTTTTCATAAATTGTCGATTTTGGCTGAATCGTGAAGTTCCAAAAGATGTTCTTGCAATTATTATAAGGCTAGTTTGTTCATATATTTGTAATTCATTACTGAATATTTTAATCTGCTGCACATTTTTTTCTCTTGGAAAAGTCAGGAAAATGCTGCATTTTCAGAAGTTGTGGAGGATTCGTCTCTTGGGAAAATTGTCCAGTAGCACAATATAACGAAAATGATGAAAGAATTACTCATCAAGTAATTGACAGGCCATTGCCAAATAATGTCAGGAATATTAATAGGTTTTTCAGTCTTTTTTCTGTTCTTTTTGTATTTTAAATGAGCATGCCAAATTTGGGATGTCTTTCATGCTAATTGAATTCGTTGTATTTCTAACTATGTCTGAATGGATAAATATGTTTACTTCAATTTTGCACATCTAGAACTAGTGCATTTTATAGATGTTACATACAGCCACAGTGGATTTTTGACAGCTTCAACAAACGAACTCGTCTTCCGGTAAACAAGTACCTTCCTGGTGCAGTTTTACCACCTCACTTATCACCCTTTTCTAGTGATTATAATGCCTATGAGGAACAACTAGAACAACTTAAGTTGCTGAGCAAAGGTTTTTTCTTTTCTTAAATTTTAGTAATATTTCGATGTTGCATTAATCTGTTACAACGAGCTCCAACCATTGACATGTAATATCAGGAAATAAATCCATCGTTCGATGTTGATATATTTCAGCACCAACGAATGTATCGACAAAAACAAAGAAAGCAAAAGAAGTTCTGTCAACAGAAAAAGCAGAAGAAGCTAAGAAAAAACCAAATATGAAAGTCAGGAAAGGCCGAATGCATAGAGAGAACATGCAGCAAAAACTTAATGAACAAGTAAAAATTTTTCTGTGATTTTCATAAGTTTCTGCATTTACTTCGACTGTTTCAAAGCTTAATTTATAACAGCATGTTGGGCTCATGTAGACTATACATCCTCTTATGTGGATGTAAATTTCCATTCTTTAATGTTGACAGTTATAAATTTAGATGTAATTTATTGTATAGCTGAACTTTTTTTATTCCGAGGAAAGTTTAATTTATTACAACCGCTATTTTAAGGGGCATGAACTGAAGTTACGTGAGATGTTGCTACCAAAGAAGCGTAAAAGGGTTTATTCAAAAATTAAGCGTGGAATCAAGCGTCGAGTTCGTGAGGAGAACAAGCTGAATGAGAAAAGGTTGAAATTGCTGGAAGCTGCTAACTGAAGATGTTGAAAATGGTTATATTTCAATTAAATTTATATATAAATTGTTTCTGTTCAATGTTGTGTTTGGAACATTTTTCATAACCATTGAATCATATGGCTAAATTACCAGGCGATATAAAGAAAATTGCTGAAAAGTACTGATGCCTAGTATTGCAAACATATTACAAATGAAAAAATGCATAATGAAATATAAATTTTCGCTCAAAAAGTTGTATGGAAAGTTTGAAAAATCGGTAAGTGAGCGAAAAAGAAAAAAAAACGACTCGATAACAAATAATAAAATTATGATGAAAAAAATTCATGAAATCTGGAAATTGTCATTACTTACATTCAAAGTATGAGTTTGAGTGGTGTGAGGTATTCCTATTCACTACGTTTCATTCATTAAGCAGTGGCATATGAGTATAACAAAGTTGAACCAATGATTGCTTTGGTAATCTTCACTTCGCAGTTTGGTACACAAAAGCAACGATAAGAAATACTCTGTAAGCAGTGCGCGTGATCATAAGTCCTGTTCGAGCACCAAACAAAAACAATATGTCTGGTAGTTCTTCTCGACACACCTTCTGTCCAACACAAGTATTTTTCATGCCAACATTGGCCATATAGCGGAGAAGAACATACTGGGCAAATTACTAAAAAATGTGATCTCTAATTAGATTTTACTTCATACTAGGAAATATATATTTATATCATGACTGCAGTATGTATAGTGAGCAAATATGTTTTTCTAAGTATCAGTTTGTCGAATTACACTGTCACAGAGTAAAGATGGAGCAACACGATTCTCTAGCTTCGTGAACAAAGCATTCCATCATTTGATAAGTAATCGGAAGTGCTCATAAACTACGATCAAACCGATATTTACGTATAAAAGTACTAATTATTCAATTTAACTTGTGGCGTATGTACTTACACATATCCAAAAGCATAATCTGACTGCAACATATGCGTGTCAGAAGGACCAGTCACGTCTTATATTGCTTTGTCTTGCAATTCAAATAACATAACGATTTGTTTGAACGTGTGTTTACGTTTATGTGGAAGGGTTTCCAATTTGTTCGCACTTAAAGAAATCATTTTTACATGCATCATCCAACCAATATTTGAACTTTAACCTTGGCTGCACAAAACTGTCTTATAACTCGTGTGTTCGGTTCGATCTTCCATGCTTACCAAATGAATATAATAATCGGATTGTCAAGTCAATATTCAGATTAACAATAATCTTTACACGAGAATATCTCTCGAATTTTTAACTCACGATAGATAACGAACGAGCTCTAAATAACGACAAATTTTTGAGGTTTTTTTCCATCTGACGAACTATAATATTTGTTGTATAAAACAAGAAGTAATTTTTTAAATACAAATCACTAAAAATTTAACTTGCTATTTCTAGCAATGGTATGCAATAAATTATTAAAATATTTTAGCTATTTTAGACTGATTGATTGATTGATTGATTTGAATCGCTTTAAAACTTTTGATCAAAGCAACCTTTTGATGAGTTTATATAACATTAGTTTAAAGAATCAGGATAGTTTTTCACGTTATAGAATGCAAATTTCTGACATGAAAACTACAAGAAGCCTTAAATTTTAGATCAAAAAATTTAGCTCAAAGTTAAAATCAAATTAACAAGAAATTGACTATTCCAGCTTAATTTGCATCTTGCTAAATTTAGAGAGTATATTGGTTTCATTGTTAAAAAGTATGTTGTAAATAAGTTACAGACGACTTAAAGATTTTATTTTGCATTATTTCTTAAAGTAGCAAAATATAAAAAAGATTTCCATACTTATTTGTTTTATTTTCTTAAGCAAATTTAAATAATCTTGTAGTTTTGTACTCATTGTAAATATATTTTTTAAATTACAAAGTAATTTTAACACAATTTATTCGTGTAAAGGAGAAATTAAAATAGTAAAATAATAATTGGAAATGAATAATAATTAGAAATGAATAATAATTTAGCTTGAAAATGAAATAATAATTAGAAAT
>UYYF01004512.1:21622-64957 GCA_900618365.1 Thelazia callipaeda
CTTAAAAAATGAAATAATAATTAGAAATGAATAATAATTTGGTTTAAAAAATGAAATAATAAGTAGAAATGAATAATAATTTAGCTTGAAAATGAAATAATAATTAGAAATGAATAATAATTTGGTTCAAAAAATGAAATAATAATTAGAAATGAATAATAATTTGGCTTGAAAATGAAATAATAATTAGAAATGAATAATAAATTAGAAATGAATAACAAATTGGTTAATACAATCAAGCAGTGAAATCAAATGTTATAATTATTGTAAGTTTTATGATGAAAAATAAGCCTCTTTGACATTACTAATGCAAAAAAAAGTACAAAAAGATTTGTAGCATTGATATAAGAAAATCTTTTGGGAATTTTAAAGAATAACAAAATAAAAAGAAATACGAATTAAATTAATTTATTTAATGAGTCTTACAAAGAAAAGAAGCAAACGAATTTTTGAAAAGCAAAAAATAAAACTAAAAACATAATCAAACTTGCTAGTTAGTCTTAATTATGGCCAAAAGCACATTTGAACTTTTTTCTTGCCTTTTTGGTTGGCAAATTTTGTTGATTACAGCGTTAATGCTTAACTACAAGAAGCAAAAAAAGAAAAGAAGACAAAGAGTTGACTAAATTTAAAATGAGAAAATTAATAAGACAAAAAATATATAAATTTAAATTTTATTACAAAAAATGATGCAAAATTACCCTGTAGTAATTATTATTTAATTACTACTTTGTATTTTTTATTATTATTTTTCTGTTATTTTTTTCTCTATATATTTAGATAAGTGAGAAAAGAGTGAAAGAAATGGGAGAGTTTATATCCCAGGGGAAGTTAGCCAAGACTGTGACGGTTTATGCTAGGCTTAGCCCGCCTTCGGATTAGACTAATCCAAGCCTTGTCAGAGCTAGTATAAATAGTCTAACAATTAAGAGTTTGACTATATTCAAAAATTCTTCAACATCAATTTTTTACTTTTAGCTAACTTTTCACTTAACATGAAAATGTTTACCTATCAGAATTCTTTTTCAATTATCGTTACCGTAATGGCATTTGCGATTTGCATACAAAATATTGAGGCTCAGTCATTGACATGTTCACAGGTAAATTATTCATTTAATTTTTACTTTGCAATTATTTATAATTATTAATAACTTTTTAAAATTAATTTAATTTTATGCTATGCTAATTATATTTCATTTTAATTTTTTGCTCGTTTTTTTGAAAATAAAGAGACTTATCGGATATTTTATTGGTATAAAAAATCTCAGAGCCATAAAAAAGAATTATCGTAACTTCTTTCCCTTATTATTAATAACTCTTTCCTTAATATTAAAGCACTTATTTATTTCTCCTTTAAATTGCAAAAAAAAAAAATTACTACAAAGATAGAATTGAAACTAACTGACCAAAAGATACTGTCGAAGTTAGCTTAACTAATAAAAATGACTAAAACGTGAAAATTATTAAAGAAAGCCGTGCGAATTCGCTTGCTGTTCACAAAATTTAAATCTTTTAATTTGGCTGATTTATTGTAAATTCAATCTTTTATTTCACTTAAAGTAAGTATAAAATGCAATTTTCAATATGCTAATTTTTGTCACTAATAAATAGTATAAATATTATTGACAAATTTGAAATGATTTAAAAAAGACTACCAAAATTATTTGCTGAAAATGAATGAATGAATAAAAAGTTTGAATTCTTTGTTAGCGAGAAATTCTGACAATTCAATTGGAATGTAAAAAGAAACAATGCTGCAATCTCGAATAACTTTTTAAGAACTGCAAGAAGTCTTTTGCTGATAACAAAAAATGACTACTTTCCTGACCATTTTCGTCTTTCAAGAATAATAGCAACAAGTATATATGCATATATTATATGTACTGCTATTTTCTAAAAAATATAATCTATGATTTAATTTTCAAAAATTACCTAAAAAGGCTTTTTTGGAGGGAAGGAGGTTAAATTGTGATGACTGTTACATGCGTCAAAGTATTTATATTTCAAGTAATTCATATAAATGCTAAAAATCGTCTTATTTGTAACTGTTAACTGTTTTGATAAAATAATACTGTCTTACTTTGCGACAAAAATTCATACTTTTTTAATTTTATATAAGCATAAAGTTATAAAGTATCTTATAAAATGTTTCTTAAACTTATTCTTATTATCAGAAAGTATTTAATGTCATGTGATCAGTTAACTATTAAGCAATTACATTATTTAGTTTTAATTTTCTAGCAAATATTAGTTAATAATACCAAAAAGGATGTAAATCGAATAATTAAAATATATGAAAATAAAAACTGCATAATTAAAATTAGAATTTAATTATCCAATTTATATTTTCACTATTTTGTTCATTTCATAAATATAAAAATTAAAACTTTTGTAGCAGTTTGCCACAAAATATTATAAACTTTGAAATAAATATGCCAAAATATTCCCACCAAAACCACAGAATTATTATTAATTTCGCTGCTAAAATTAGTGCTAATATAATTCTAATTTAAATTTGCTGAATTTCAAAATATCATTTGAAAGTAATAAACTGCTTAATTAACTTGTAGTAAATTGCATTACTTCTTAAGACGTAACGATAAATAATTTATAATTAAATGCAAAACTTATTATCGAGCAGAAAGATATCTCATTTTGCATTACTTTATAGACACAGTAATCATTTAGTAAATTAGTTAATTAAGTTATATTTTACATTCAAATTAATCCCAAAAAAAGATATAATTATAATATGTCAAAGTAATAAACTAAATACTTTTGTTGTTTTTCTATCAAAAATAAATCTTTGCATCAAAGCTCAATAATGGTATAATTAAATTTTAATATTTATTACAAATAGTTGCAATAATTTTTAATTATTTGAAAAAAACAATATTTTATATTAAATTTATTTATAAAAGTTTGGGTGAAGTTTTTTTAGCGCAAACACGAGAAAATATCACAAACTTAATTTCATTTTCTAGAAATGAATTTAAGAAACTTTGGAATAAGCAAAAGTTTATTTTTTATAAATATTTTTTTAAACAATATTTTTAGACTTATTTGACAAGACAAGACAAGACAGAACTGAACTCAATTTAGTCTTGATTTTATATTTTGGCGAAAGAATAACAAAAGCAATTCTAAATATTTTTGCAAAAATAAAGCGTACAAAAAAGTTGCAATTTTTGAAGTTTGCTGAATTTTGACGTTTGCAAGAAAATTTTATTTACAAAAATATTAATAATGTAATTTAATCAATTTGCATTTTATATACTAAGGGAAATTTGCTAAAATAAAAATAATTTTGCTTTTAAAATACTAATTTATATAATAAAACACAAAAAGCAAAAAATATATACCTATACTTGAGTATTTCTATTATTAATTCTTTAATTAAGTCAATTAAATTCAAAAAATCAACTTATACAACCAAGTATAATGTTTTCGTATTCCGAAAATTGGCACATTATACAGTAATATATTTGAAAATAATTTTTTGCATCGTTCATTAAAATTTTGCTCAAGAAATGTATTGTAGAAATAATCATAAATATTAATGCCATTAAGTATAGTCTCATTTATTTTTAGTTTATAATTAAATTAGATAGCAAAAATAACTAATATTTTGAATTTTTCAATTTAGGTGCTTGCATCTTCTGGCGAAGAAAATTACAACAAAGTACTATTATGTCAGTTGTATGAAAGTAGCTCATTACTAGCTCAGTTGGGAGCACTTATCTCAAATGGACTCGAAAAACTTCTCATCAACCAAGGTAGCATGGTTTTCATCTAGTCCAAATGTAATTCTAGCTTAGTATTACCATCTAGTCCAAATGTAATTCTAGCTTAGTATTACTCTCATCATGCTAATTACATAAATCTTTGAATTCAGATAGATGGAAAAAAATTTTCAATAATATTTGTCGTAATTTATAATACAGATACCGTATAATATAATAGATAATAAGTATTTAATATGCAATATTTTTGCTTTCTAAATACTTTTGCAATGCTTTAAAGATTCATTCAAGAAAAAGCAAGTTTTGAAATGAATAAATTTTAAATCAAAAACTTGAAAAATATTTAAAACTTTTTAAATTTAGAAGTTTTATAAACTTGGCTTTGATAAGTTTTTGCTAGCAATTTTTGATATTTTTTATTTAACAACCAAATTTGAGCATTTTTTAAAATTAAACTTGATTATCCACGCAAAAATATTGCAAATGTTTGTGAAAAAAATATTGAAAATATTTTTTGCGTGGATGATTCAAATTTTTTATTAGCTTTTAACTATGCTTTTTTGAGAATTTTGCATGTGTACTCCTTTTTTATACCAGAAATTATGGTTTTCTGACGTCATAGTAATAATTATACATGATTGTTAGGATTGGTCAAGATCAATTTTAAATTCCGAATTACTTTTTCCCTAATTTATGGTATTGCACAGCACGTCAAAAAAATTTTTTTTTTTTGCAAAATTGAAAGCTTCTGAAAGCAAGCAATTCTCAATTTAAAATAATTCAATTTCATTTCTATTAATCAAGGATTAATTTTATTATCATTGAAGCAAGAAATATTTGCTGAATTCAATTATCGTTTTGTATTAAATCTCAAAATTAAAATGTAAAAAATGCAACGTCAAATGCGCTTATTTACACGTAGACTTTTTCACTTGCTTCACTCGACGTTCAACTTATGAAGTTTTCTTTCAATGTATAAGTCAGTATTAAAGCAGTAATGAGCAAATTATCTTTCATGCATTTAAAAAAGATGTTTGAATTTTGATTTACAATTTCTAAGCATCATAAAAAGTTAGTAAATTGTATTCATAATAGAATTGAAAATATCTGTGAATAACTCTTTCTCACTACATTTTAGAAATTGAAAACAATTTCAATAAATTGTTTTTTGCAAAACTTTCTCGACTTGCAACTGCAATATTTGTTTATTTTCATAACAGCTGGTAATACAATATATTAATATTTAAATTTGAGATTAATTGAATGTTGACCAATTAATTAATCAATTAATTAATTATGTATGTAATTAGTATACATTTTAGGCTTAACAACTGAAGATGACGACGTACAAGCGATTGAGAAGAGGAAACACGAGTATTTGCGATTTGGCAAAAGGAAGCATGAATACTTGCGTTTCGGTAAACGAAAGCATGAATATCTCAGATTTGGTCGTAAGTAATCACTCAAATGTACTGCTTGAAATGAAGTCTTTAATTCGTAATAAAGTTAATGTTTTATAGCAGTAACGTGTATGTTTAATATACAAAAAATTTGCATAATAATATTTGCTTGCAGAAAAATACATAATGACAAATGCAGACAATGAGTCTTATCAACTAAAGCTAAAAACTATAAGCAATTTTTTTGCATAAACAACAAAATTAAATTTAATGAAATTAATTAATAATACAATCGAAGTACTCATTTTATCGAACAACTAATAAGCAAACATATTTATAACTTATTTTTGCGTCAAAATATGCGCAATATTTTGTATTCAAAAGTCTTAAAGATTAAGTCCAAAATTATCAAAAAATAAAAATGAACAAAATCACTCAAAAAATGATATAGTGTATAAGGGTCATCCACCTAATTACACGGACTCACAATAATTCGCGCAATTTTGATATGAATAAATTTTCGCGGCTTAATTTACTTTTATTTAATGTAGGATAAGTAAAGCTTCATATCTCGCATTGATAACAACAGTTAAACTTGCAATCAATAGGTCAAAGTGTACATAAAAACCAATCTTACTAAAATTCAACGAACAAAAGTAACAATTTATACAACAAGGCAGCATTTTTTTCGAAAAAAATTTTGTAAAAAAGTATTCTTAAATGCAGGTAATTAAGAAGCACCGAACAGAAAAATGCATAATCATTGAAATTGGCTGCGGACAAAATTTTTTGATTAAAAAGTTAGAATGAAAATGAATGATTGCTTGATTGATTCATTGATTGATAGACTGATTGACTGGTTGAGTTACTGATTGATTGATGGATTGATTGATCGATATAATTATATTCTTGAATCATGAGGGTAATGAGCACTTATATATTTATTGTTCCGTTCCGAACTGAATATTTTTTCTGTCATCAAATTCAAACAAAACAATGCCATTATCGCCAAATATAACGACACGATGATCCCAGCACACGCCTACAACATAGTTAGAAAACACATATTTTTTAAAACTAATTAATTAAATAATTAATAAATTATCATTTCATTTATACAATTATTCAATCCTCTGCTTATTTAAGCACTAATTCAGTCGAGTAGCATCTTGAATAAAAACTAAAAAATTTTGTATTTCGCCAAGAACCTCAGATAAATAATACGCAAAATTCTTGTATTTAAAATTAAACTTAACTACAAAAAACTTTTAACTGCCAAACTTTTACAAATTTGACGTAATAGTTTTCAAAAACTAATCACGTAAAAAGCAACGAAATAATTAACATACGCCCATCCATCCAAACCGTTCGCCAGTTTCAATAATTGTACGCTGAGAAATGGTGCCTCCGACACCACAAACAAACATCCAAATAATCATTCCAATTCCCGCAAATACCACTTCCTGAAATAAATGCATCAAATCATTCACGTGTTCAATTTTTTTAAGAAAATATACAGCAATTTTGTTGTTATTCAGTGGAATTTATTCAATGAGCGGTAATAAATTTTTGGTTTTTTGCATTAATAAAGTATGTTTTTACTTCAGTTTATTAAAAAGTTACGTTTTTACTTTAGTTTATCAAAAAATTACTACAAAAGTTTTCTAAAGAAATAAGCAAACATATAAATAAAAAAGGGCTCATTTAGATAAAGCAACGTTGTAAGATGCAAATGTTGTTGGAAGTGTCAAGTAGTTATGTATTGCACGTAAGTATAAGAAAAGTTCAAAAAAAAAACTTTACACGTGAATTTTACGCATATTTTTTGACGTAAAAATTGCTTATCTAATAATATAATTAATAATTAGCTATAAAAACTTGCAGTAATTGAACAGTTTGTAAGAGATGGCTCATTTCTGTTGTTGCTTTGTTGACGATAAACAATTGTGTACATAATTATGGAAACGATGCAGTAAAGTAATGTAAGCGATGAAATTATGTAAATTAGTACGATCTCATAATTCACCGATATATACGCAATAGTATAATCAGGATCAAGTAAAATCAATACTACTATTGTCAGAATCTAAAATAAGTATAGATTTATGCAAAAAATTCAAAAAAAAAAAACTCGTAATGGGATAATTTTTGCAAAATTGCTAAGATCTTTTATAATAAATTTATACTTTTTATCAATTTTTGAGTGAATATGACAAAATTAGCTCGAAAAAGCAAATAGTTAAAGCTAATTCACACAAATCTTTTAGTATCATTCATTGCTTTTAGTAGGAAGCAGTTCGACTAGTATTCCTTCAGGAGAAGAGCATATATAATCATTCTTTCTATATGCTTAAAGTGACTCACGTATTCAAAACACGCTTGAACCAAGTACGTACAAAAAAATTGATAAAAAATAGATGCTTAATAAGTACTGCATCCACTTTATTTGCTAATAAAATAGTAAAATTATGTTTTATAAATGCGAATATAAAATCAAAAGTATAGAAGAAAGTAAGTGGTATATTAATAAAGTAATAACTGAAAACACAATAACTTACACAGATAAGTATTTTAATAGCAGTACAAATGATCAGTTGTGGAGGTAACCCCATTTTCTATCAGCTTGGAAATGTTTGCTCTGTAACATGTCACATCAGTGTTAATCATTACTAATACAAATGATAATACTAATAGTAATAATAATAATAATAATAATTAAAATAATAATAATAATAAATGAGTAATAAATATCTCAATAAAGCGATAAAATAATAATAATAATAGTAATAATGAGAGCGAAGAACGATATGCAAGTTAGGAAGAAATGATTATTACATGTAATTCGTTTGCTAGGCAATGTGAATCATTCTGTCAATATTTGTACAGAGTGGAAGAAATGAATGTGAGCTAGCAGTTTCATGGAGCAGACAGAATTCATTGCTAGCAAAGGGTTAAATTCAGAATTTCTGGACAATATCTGAGATTAAAAATGCAAAGAATAAACTTCGGTACAAGCGCTATGTTCATTGCTTACTTGACCTTTACTGTGCTTTTTCTCCAAAAGTTAATGGCAGTGCTAAGGTGAAAAGGTCAGGAAACACTTTCCTACACATTACGTATCAAAAATAGCTGTCTGTTTAAGAAGTTAAGTTAATCAATGCGTAAATAATATAAGAAGTTTCCGATTATATTTGATTACTACAAATTAAGCTTAAAATTAGCATACTTTGACACTACACAACTTCTGAAAAACAGTCATTTTCTTTGATTTAAGTGATGCATTGTTAATTACAGCAAATATTGCTCATTTGTGTCAATAATATTTACCGTACTTGACAGCAATATCACAGATTAGATCAAGGAGAGTTGTTGATATTTGATTGACAGAAATATTTGTAGATTCATTTATTAATTTAACAACTTCATTTTTAACTAATTTTTTAAAATGCCTTGTTACAGATATAAAGTATTAAAACACTTTTTGACTTCTGAATTATGAAAAATTTCAATATAGAATGGAATTGAGCTGAAATACCACTTGAATTTAACTGATATTGAACTTTGAACGAAAATCTGTTGAATTGTAAAGTTTTAACTAATTTTGCGATTACTACCTGGAATTTCTATTTTAACTGCCAACTGCATCTGACTTCTTCACATAGTTCTGTTTTAATCAGTTAGCAATTCACACAAATTAGAAAATAATTGCGTTTAATCTCACTGCAATGGCGAAGAAAGTACGGCAAATACTAGCAATGACCGAGTTGCAGTACCACATCTCATCTGTTAGTATTTAAAAATTCTCCATCCCACTGATCTGTCAACTGAATTCGTCCACTGTGACAATGCATTAAAGCTTTCTACTTACTCAAACGACATGTTTATCAATTCGCTTTGTTGTTAGCACTAATAATTGCGTGTACATTCTTAAAACACAAATATCGTAATTATTATACTACACCACTCTGCTCAAATTGCAATAACATTTAAGTACTACTGACCAAAGTTAAAACAATTGTAGCTCGAAAACGAACATTTCCAGTACTTCAAACAACTATCGTATAACAGAAATGCTCCTTGTAGACCAACATGTATACCTAACACTTGATGATAAGATTATTTTGTTATCCAGTTTCATCGCTTCACGAAAAATTCATCCAGACAAAAATTAAAATAATACTACATAGATGAAGATATAACATAAACTAAAAACATATTTAGATGTATAACAGTCTAATCACAAAGAGATCACGGGCGATCTATACCGAATAACAAAAAAGTCGATCTTAAGTGCGACAGGGATATGAACTTGCTTCACCAGAAATATCTTTATAACAATTGTGATCTTCTTTCTACTGAACTGTCGTCGAGAACAAACGGCAGAAAAGACTGATAACTGAGTGGACCGTCTTACGAACTAAATGTGGACAATGAGGACTCGCCACTAGCTGTTCCAAAGAAATACGAAGTTGGTAGAAAACCAGTCTATAAAACCGAGAAAAACTAGTGCCCAATATTCTTGTTATTTTGAATGTAACAAAAAATTAATTACAAATGTACTAAATGGTAAATTTGAGAAATTCGATCAAGTACTAAATACTTGGTTAAACTTTGAAAAAGTGAATTAACTTTCCAAAAACACAGATTAATTAAAAAATGTATTGTTGCACTGACAAATGAAATAATAAAAATTATTTACTTCATAGAGTGATTGCGGCGTGATACGTAACGAAGAGTTAAGAACCGGTAATAAATGAACGGTAGAATGAAGGAAGCTTTACCTCTAAAAATAAATAAGTTTTGTATTACGCCATAATTGTAGTTTGTTATAAACAATTAAAGACAGGATATTTGGAGCTACACGAATTCAAGTCACGCAAATGAATTTCTTTTTCAGTTAATGTTCATCAACATATATCAATCATACCAAAGTACTCGAAAACCACGATACCCTCGGCAAAAATAAATTGTGACACAAAAAAAACTCACAAAAATACCATCGCAACAAGCATAGGCATGAGAAAAACTTCCGAACATGCAATAACTCCCAGTAAATTTTGAGTATGCTGTCGCACCAACTCCTGTACCTTATTACTCATTTCTGTGGCATTCCCAGTTGCATGACAAATCTGAACAGCAAAACTTGCAGCGTGTAATAAACCATACAAAAATATTGGTACCAAAGCCACTGCAAAGCATAAAAATATGATAAATTTAAGATAAAAGTAAATTCTTTAATGGAATATTGAAAAAGTCGCGCAACTGTACATAAAAATGGAAAAACCTCTTAAACGCTAAATCCATATCATTATTATTACAAAACTTGATGGAAAAAGATTTACTAAACATACTAGTGACTGGAGTAGCTGTTATGAACATAACAGAGTAAATGAGATAATGACATGAATCTTCCATAAGCACCATGGACAAGAATTCGCGAGTGAAACGCAATCCACCAACACGCTGATGAAGTCGTAGAGCATTTGTTGCAGCAGCTAAAAAAGATTTCCAGTTACTTTACTGTGAACAAAAAGAGCTCAAATTATTTTTGAAATTATGAAAAAAAAGATTCTCAAAGTTTAAAATATATGTATATTTTAAACTTTGAGAATCTTTTTCGTATATATATACGAATCTTGTCATATTTATGATTCATATTTATTTATCAATATACTACTACTAATTCCACAAGTTACAATTAATCCAAAACTTTAATTCAAAAGAAAGCAAGAGTTGAAGTGAACAAGTACGGACCAGCTGCGAACGATTTTGAATAAGCTGAGAATTGTGCGCTTCGAGTACCAAATGGTAAAATATAATATAAAGTACATAAAACAGTAACAATTCTTGTGAGAAAAAGAACAGCATCGGCTTGATGTGTCTTCAAAAAACCCTGAAACTTAGAAAATGGAAATTCAAGAACTGCAGAACGTTCCAAAACAATGTTTGCAATAGAACAGATGCTGATTGTTTACGAATTCTATTTATAAGTCATTTACATTAATCTCTTTGAATATATACAGTTTTTAAGGACCAAAAGATTTTTAAAACAATTTGATTCAGTTAAATTCTTGGATCATACATATACTTTCTTGCATTAGAATGATTTAGCACTAGACAAAATTTAAAACGACTTAAAATTTTGCTTTTTATTTGAGACTATATACAATCATAATATAAATTATTAAATAGCTCAGAGACCAATATTGGATGCATGGCAAGTGATTATATAATACTGCAATTAATTGCAATTTATTAACTCTAAGCTGTATCTTCGAGAGATATCAAATAAACATTCCAAATTCATACCATAAGGGTTGATTGTACTGGCATGGTACGCGTTCCAGAAGGACTATCCCCACAAGCACCTCCTGAAGATGGCACCGAACCATCGTGACGTGTAGTACTTTCTTCACGGATTTCAACCATATTTAAGCTGCACAAGAAAGATAACAAAACATGATGTTAACAAAAATATGTTTTTTTACGAAGATTTATATTATTTATACAGAAACAAATAATACAGATATTTTCATATTTTCAGCTCTTATCGCTTATGCCATTGCATGAATAGAAGAAAAACCGTATTAATACGTGGAATCAGGAAGAGATACGAAGTGGATGTCATGTAATGAATATACATTTTTCACATAAACAAAGTCAAACACAGTTTATCAGTGTTAATCAAGGGATAAAACGTAAAAAGCAATTAAGAGAACAGAGAAGTGTCTCAGCAAAACAAGAAGTAGCATATTACTTATCAAAAATTAGTAAGTAGAAAGTATTTACACGCAAAAGTTTGTATACAAACTGATGAAATAAAATACCATATCTGAAAACGTAGAGTATTTTCTGAAATTAAATGTAAAACGTTCTTTTCAGTTTCGACGTAAAAAAGTCTCCATGCGTATATTTGTTTGCATTACGTAACATTAAATCTCTGCTTTCTGCATAAACCGGCCCACACATCTTTATTTCATATATCACGTGGTACATATTGATTATGTATTTTCCACGCATTTATAAATGCGAGAAAGTTTCGAGTAAGCAATAAATTAGTTTTAAACGAAGAACTGAAAAACGATATAAGAAATTGAGACGACATATCCTATAGTTTTATTGAAATTATTCATTTAGCGAAGTATCGTAATTCGAAAAGTAATAAATCTTTGAGGTCAGCCTAATGTTAGCAAATTGATCACAAGCCCGTTCACGAGACACAGAGGGTATTTCTCAATGTGCAAGGCGTTTGTTGTGGTAGTCGTTAGTATTGCTGTAGATTGACTACTGAATTTTGGTTTGTTGCTCGTTAAGATACATCCTGACTTTATCTGCCTCCATAATCGGGGATATTACTTTACAATTTCTAACTTCCTTAAATTAAAGTTTCCTAATATAAGTATAATGTGTGAAAGTATATGATCAATGCCAGTTTATTGATAAAGTCAAAGTTATTTGAGGCTAACTTACCGCAGAGATTTTATTTAAGCGCTAGACTTATTTTGTTGTATCATGTTTTAACGATGGAGTTTACTCTAACATTGAATACCGAAGATAAGTCCACTAAATTTAATTCTTTTGTTTAGTATGTTAACCTAATAGACATTTCAGGTATATTTGTTTGTGGTTTTTAGCATTCCTAAAGTTATTCGTGAAGTCAAGCTTTTACTGTTCTACATTATGCCAAAAATGAAGTTTTATGGTGACCGACCACAGTCCTTCACCATCGATGATTCTGGAGAGCGGTATTATATTGGTGCAGAGGTGAGCTTAAATAATTGTATAGGTACTTTAATGGTGCTCCCTTTAAACTAATTTCTAGTGTGGTCTTTTGTTATATCTTAAGATGAACAAATAGTTTGGGTTACGAAGAATCATACTTGAAGTTATTATCTTAATATAATGTCGAAAAATCATTACAATATTAAGATAAAATTTCAACTTCGTGTTTAGTTGCTTATTTATGGAGTTTAAGGTAGGACAATATATGCGATATCATCGTGGTTCTCTGTACAAAAGATTTCCGCAGTTATGGAAACGAATGGCAACTACAGAGGAAAAACGAAAAATGCAAGAGATGGCCTGTCCTTCATCATTTCTAAATACTAATATAATGCTAGTGAAAGCTTCCGAGGTGTGATTTGTTATTTGTTATTCACGTATTATTTGCTATTTTATGCCTTCACTCATTTCTATTATAGAGTAAGAAATTACTGATTTTGAAAATAACAAACTAGAAAATAATTTCAGGTTGACGAAATTTTCATGGGTAACGAAGAGAAATATCGTGCAGGTGGATCAGGTACAACCAGTGGAAGTTTGTCATCAGGAAATAATGTTGCATTAAATGGAACACCATTAAAATCAGCGCGTTCAGGAACAGGACCATGGTTAGGACAACAGGTATGACTTAATGATTTTTAGTGACTAAAACTTTTTTGGTTTTAAAAATACTAAAACTCTGCACCAATATAATACCGCTCTTCATCGATGGTGAAAGACTGTGGTCGGTCGCCATAAAACTTCATTTTTGGCATAGTGTAAAACACGTAAAGCTTGAATTCACGAATAACTCATTCATTACTTGACTTCACGAATAATTCCTTAGCCTTTAAATTGGAATTTTTTTTGATTGTTAAGATATATTATATATTTTAAACTATAATCTAAAAGATTCCGAAAGAGCAACACGTATTATTTGTTTGGCATACAATATAAATTAACATTTGTTCACTTCCATTTTTTGGGTAATAGTAAGATGTGAAGCAATAAAATTTAATTGCTTAATAAGTTGGATGGTATTTGCTTAATATTCAGCATTCTTAGGAAGTAGAGCCATGATCGAAAGTTCATTTTGTGTTGAAGTCAAACCATTTTTGTTTCTTCTTAACCAAGAGTTTTCAAAAAATGCTTACTTTTAATTTATCGCAATAAAACATGTTGAAGGTTAGCAGTGGTTCTCATCATCTAGAAAGTGTGCCTTGTTCTACACCGGTCGCACATGCAAGGGGTCATATTAAAACACGAGATTTTGCGTCATCACCAGATGATTTGGAACTCTACAGAAAGATTTTGGAAAATGCCAATCATACCGAAGAACTAGTTCCAATAAGGTAATCCATATTATGTCCTAAAACAAGAAGTTCAAAAAGTTCTGCGTCCAAAATTTTCGATTCTACTTGTTATATTCAGAACAAATTCATGTAAATATTTTTAAAATTGTATTTTAGGTTAGACATGGAATTAGAAGGTGTAAAGCTTCGAGACACATTTTGTTATAATCGCCATGAAAAGTTAATAACACCGGAAATTTTAGCCGAAACAATGTGTGAGGATCTTGATTTGCCCACAGGGACGTTTCAAAATGCTATTGCACAAGCAATACATCAACAGATTGAGGTATATGTGCCATTTTATTCCGTATGATCTTTAGTTTATAGTTTTTTGTAATTTATATGACATTTGTGTGCGTATTAATTGCAGCTTCCAAATGATGTAAATGTTAATTATGGCATGACTTTAAATGATTAGATCTGCAGAGATTTTTTGATCTCATAGGCAGCTGGTGAAGCAGCACCTGTCGATACGGCGTTAAGTGATCAGCGAGCGCTTTTAAAATTGAATATTCATGTGGGCAATCAGTCTTTGGTTGATCAGTTTGAATGGGATATGAGTGAAGAAAAAAATAGCCCAGAATGGTTCGCTTCAAAATTGGCCTCTGAATTAGGACTTGGAGGGGAATTTGTTGCAGCGATAAGTTATTCTATCCGAGGACAACTATCATGGAACCAAAAAACATATGCGTATAGGTATTTTTAGTTTCTTGGGCTTAATAAAAGTTCGCGCAAGCTTCACCAGATTATCAGAGTTGGAAAACTTGTGAAACAATTTTTGTACTGAAAAAAATCAATTTCTGTTAGTTTTGTAATGCAAGTTAAATATAGCTCTAATCTAAATTTTGATAAAGTTTCTTGTCATCCAATATTTCGATGAAATAAATTTTCTACACTCATTAAAGCACTGAGTGTAGTCGTTTCAGAAATTATATTTCTTAAGTGTGTTTTGAAAGCATAAAAGTTGAGATTTATTTTAACTTTAGATCTGCAATCAAGTATATTATTATGCTTCTAGTGAGTCTCCCTTACCTACAGTGGACTGCCCATTTCGAAATCCTGTAGATGCGGATGCTTGGGGGCCGTTTTTGGAAACACTAACAGACGCTGAAATTGAAAAGAAAATGCGCGACCAGGATCGTAATACCCGTCGTATGAGGCGCTTAGTAAATGCCAATCCGTATGGTGGACTCTAATTTATATCTCTGAAAATATAAAACTTCGATGCGTACATAATTGTAGAAATGTTCTAGAAATTGTATTGTTTCAAAATCTTCAACGTTGCTCACAACAAAAATTATGTTAAGTGCAGTTGTATTATTTTCAGAAACGAAAATTAGAATGTTGAAATTTTGCTCTACACTATGTTGTTTTGCAACTATATATATTAGAAGCTGATTAAATATTTTGTTAATGTATGATACTATTTTAACTTCCTGATATCATTTGGTGTATAGTATATACGAATTTTCAATAAAAATTCATTGACTGATTATAGAGATTTGACACGTTTGTCATCGAATTCGTACTTATTTTTAATTCAAATAAGTATAGCCTAGAATATTAACTTGTGATTGTTTCTGTTAGTTTTGTAGGTTCTCGCGATGGCAACAGCAGGCGATGGTATTGAAGTCGATGAAGATATGGAACTTGATCAAAATGATCGGAGTTGGTTTTTTCAGTATTTATTTGTTTTCGAGCACCTTTTGATTTACTGATGATAAGTTTTGTTACCGAATTCTTTAATGCGAATGTCTTGAAAATTCTATAGTTTCCTCTTATGTGCTCTCCTGCACGTTTGTCTCGACCGCGTTGTATAATTTGTAGACATTTTGTAAGGGAATTGTTTAATTTAAAATTTTTCATTTTTGCATTAGATCCATGAATTTTTTTTGGCGAATGTGTGTAGATGCCTTATTTCTAGTTGATGACTTAAAAAGTCGTGCTACAAAAAAAAAAGGTCGTGGATTTGGCGTAGAAACACGCAGTGATGTCGTAGAATACGAAGGTTTGGAAAATACAGTTGCTGCAAGCGACCCTAGTGCACCACAAAGGTCTAGTTCCATTAAAATTTAGGATCTTATTTTGTTTTGAAGATTCTCATTAATAATATGTTTAGATCAGTTGAGGGATGGATAGTATTTGTGACTAATGTACACGAAGAAGCCCATGAAGATGACGTATATGAACGGTTCAGTGAATATGGTGAAATAAAAAATATGAATTTAAATATTGATCGGCGGACCGGCTTTCTCAAGGTCTGTTCCAAAAAAATATTTAGCAATCGTGCTCTCTTAAAATTATATCATGCTTTTATTTCTTTTCATATTTGTTTTCTAGTCAAAGCTTAGAAAGAAATGCAATTTTTTAAATATAAATTGAGTGACTTGCTTCAGTTTTCGATGCAGTGATTATCGCAAGTGTAATGCGAGCATCCATTGTGATATTTTATTTATTTCATTTGATGCGCAAAGTAGATAGAGGTATTGAATTCTGTGTGTCCGGAATATGATTTTTAGGGATATGCATTAGTTGAATACGAAACACAGAAGGAAGCTCTTGCTGCAATCGAAGGCTTAAATGGTGCAGAGCTGCTTGGGCAAACAATTAGTGTTAACTGGTGCTTTGTGCGAGGCAGCGCACAAAAGAAAAGACGACGATGAGTAAATTCAACGTGATCTTGCAGTTTTATTTTTATGATAATTTCCAGTTTTGCATAAACGTGCATTTGGTTAACTGTTGATTTTTCTCTTTTGTGATTTTGCATATTTTTTGTAATTTGAATTCGCTAGAATTTGTTGCAATGTTTTTGAAAAATCGCGTCATTAACTTGTTGATTTTTGTAATGCAATTGCTGCAAATGACCTGCTACCGATTTATCTAAAATTTTTCATTGCACCAATTATATGTATAAAAATATGTTTGTCAGATATCATTGAGTTGAAAAACGTAGTAATAGCTCATCTATAGACAATCTCTCAGTTATTCATCAAACCTCAGTCAATTACTGAATGAGTTTTCAGTCCAGGGTTCGATATTCGCTTATTAGACATGGAGTCAATATATATGGGTAGATATGATATGTATTTTTCATTTTTCAGTCTTCATTTTTTTTAGCGCAACAATGTACCTCTATATTGTTAAGCTAAAATATTATATTTTGGAAAACATTTAGGTTGGGCTGTGAGTACTCTTGCATGTTGGGAATTGCGGCTTGCTTTTGCTATGAGCAATATTTTGCGTGCTGACGGTGTTGCACGAGAAGTTTGTTGCAGCGAGGTGCTAAAGTTCTATTTTTGTGTTGTGTAGTCGAAAAGTTTCTTCATGGCGGAGTTGGTGATTTATGGGACAGAATTGGAGGAACTTGATGATGAAAAAAGTTCGTTTGACGGAAGTCTAATTTTTAGTGTTCAGATTTATACATGCTTTACATGGATTCTTGTTTATGGTTGGGTATTGCAGGTGGATACTTATGTAGATTTCTTGTGCAATTCTTGACATGGCATTTTAAGCTGTGAAGGCTTGTTAGAATTGTTTTCATAAGCGCAACGAAGTTGTAAAGACTAGTAAGTCGTTTCAGGTGGTGTTAGTAATAAGCGGCCCCTTGGAGTGGAGGAGCAAGTAGTAAAAGATGAAAAAGGACGAAGACGTTTTCATGGGGCATTCACTGGTGGATTTTCTGCTGGTTATTTCAACACTGTTGGTTCCAAAGAAGGTAGTTTATCATTAGAGACTTCGGATTAGTCGGCACTGAACTAGATTTTTCGAAACTTCATAACGCAGAAATCTTAAGGTTGGACACCGACATATTTTCGATCAAGTCGGGATGAACGAGGAGAGAAAATCGATCTCAAGCCTGAAGATTTTATGGACGAAGAGGTTCAAGATATTTTATCTTTTCTTATTATCGAATGGTATGATCACGGGAGTTTCTTTGATAATTTATTATATGGAGGGAAAAAAATGACCTACCGTGATTGATTTTTAACTGTTCACGAGTATTTAATGTTAACATCATTTTAATTCGAGATACATACTAGTTGAAAACTATCCTTTTTTAGGATTTAAGTGAATTTGGCATATCGGCAAGGAAGATAAAAACTTCGGCAAATGTCGGTGAAAGCATTGTTAAGAAAGATTTGTTAGCTTGGGAGAGAAGTTCACAATCTTCACTGGAGTATTCGTTATCATCTGAGCTTCAGAAAATTATCAAACCAACTAGGTAGAGAGATGAAAAAAAAATGCATTTTTACAATTTCTTGCCCTTTTTTCTTCGCTGAATGGGCTCTGTTTTTATTTAATCTATTTATTCTGCTAAAACAGGCTTGAGAAGTGTTTGCTATGTTTGCTAATGCATGGAAAGAACAGTTTATTTTTAGGGATTCAATGGGTGTACTGTTGTTAAAGAAAATGGGGTGGAGAGAAGGGCAAGGTATTGGACCAAAAATGTCGCGAAAAGCATTAGAAAAGCAGAAATGTATGTTGTTTTTTTGCATAAATTTTTCAGTCGCGTAAATTTAATTTGATATGGAACGCTATTTCATTTCATTTTACTATGAAAAAATTTAGTATAAAAAAATGTATTTATTTATCATATCAATAGAATCTAACAAATCAAAATTCCTGTGTTTAAACATTTTTATTCAAGCAATTTTCTCTCGTTCATTTCTTTCAAGTCAATGAAGATCGTAGTCGGGGAAAAAAAGGATTTTATAATGAAGAAACGGTGAAAGATGCAAATGAAATGGCACCAAATTTTATGTTTGCGCCTGTCGACTTTGATCCATCTATTCTGAAATCTTCTCAAGGTCTCCACGGCTTGGGATATCGGGGGTTACAGCAAACTGATGTTTTGTCTGAAAAATATGGCATTTTAGAAACATCATTAAAGTTAAATGAAAAAAGGAAAGGTATTTCAGGTCAAGTAAGTTTTACAGCAGTTGCAGTTATTAAATTTACTGAACTCATTTTTTTTCTAACATTTTTGACGTAGGATCTTTATATAGAGAAACTAGATAACTTGTATCATTCAAAATACAAGTCATTCCGTTTTTTTATATTAAGATTACGTATTTAGCCAATACTCTTTTTATAGGCTTTTGGTGTCGGTATTTTTGAAGATGATGACGCCAACATTTATACAAATTATGACCTTTCTCAATATGATTTTGCTGTTGATGGAATGCCTTCTAATGTCTCTTGTAGTGCAAGTAATTTTCGAAATTTCTGTCAACTTTAAGCAGTATTTAAAGCTGAAAAAGCGAAGACTTAGGGAAATAGACATTTTTCATTTTTTAACTTTCTATTCCCCTTTTTAATGATTTATTCTGTTTAATGAAGATTGTCAGAATTTTCAATATCTAATTTGTTTCACAGATGACACAAGCTTCATTATGGCTTCAAAACGCCAACCTGCCAGGCAGGTTTTTGAACCACCGCGGATCCCATCTAATTTTCGTCCTGTACATACTCCTGCTTATCCTAATATTTCCCAGATGCCAACGGTTATCCAAAAATTTGGAGAAAGAATGAATCATGTGCAACGCGCAAAATTTTTGGGAGAGGTAATTCTTTTTATGGTTTGATGTTGAACATTTTCATCAAGTTTCAAATTTAATTTCTACTTTTCTGTTGCTATCTAATTTTTTGTTTTCATTTCGCTAAATGTGTTAAAGTTATGATTTTCTTTAGGTTGATCCAAAAGCTGTTTTTGAATTGTTGTGTGATAAGGATCGAAAATGCTTGGATGTTTCTAAAAATAAGGATGTAATGAAAAATGCTTTTGAAGAGGAGCCTATGAAACAAGCTCGATTTAAGCAGTATGTTAGTTACTTGAAGCGAGGTGATTAAATTCTTACTAAAATTTAGTATATTTTTACTCAATCTATTTTTGAATATTTTTTTTGATAAGATCTGATCAGTGACTAGTTTTCTAATCAGTATATGCACATAATAAATGCAGAATATTTGTATTTAAATGATGATTTATCTTTAATATGGAAAAAATTGTTGCACTCACTGTTACTTTGGAAGAGTGAGATATTCATAAAGTGATGGCTCTGGAAGTTAAGGGATTTGTGAATTCTGTTTACAGGATTGAATTATCCTCAACCTTCTGACATGACAAGAATAGAGTGGGAACAAGAATTACATGATTTTCAAAATGTTCTCCCTCCACAATTGCGATCACTTATACCAGAAGTTAAAAAACGGCAAAAACCATTAGCACGCACAGATTTAGCAGCTCCAATAGCTAATGTTTTAGAAATGAAATTCATACCTAGTTCGAATTCCAGTTCTGGTGAGGTCGGGCTAATATATATAAAATTTTTTTTAAATTTATTGATCGTGCAGAAATCTTAATTATTAACGTTGAGTGTGTAATTATGCAAATCCATTCAGATGAATGAAATTAAAAGTGATGAAAGGTTAGCAGCAGTGAAGATGAAAATGTTTGGTGAAAAGACACGATCAGTTTATGAATGGCATCCTTCTAAACAATTAGCGAAGCGTTTCAATGTTCCAGATCCATATCCCTCCTCTACACTTCTGGGCGTTCCTCTGCTGAAGGTCTTTTTGCACATGTTTTATCTAAGTTTTGGCGCAAGCGTTATACTTCATGCGTTATACTTCATGTATATTTCCTTATTTCAGAAAGTCACAAAAACAGAAACATTGGCAAATTTGGGAGCAAATATGTTAGATTTCGCTTCAACGTTGCAGGATCTGAAATTTCGATTAAGCGGTACAGAAAATGAAAATGACACTGGAATGAGAGATGTA
Organism: Thelazia callipaeda; assembly: GCA_900618365.1. NCBI lineage: Eukaryota > Metazoa > Nematoda > Chromadorea > Rhabditida > Thelaziidae > Thelazia > Thelazia callipaeda. The sequence goes on from UYYF01004512.1 coordinate 42,662, forward strand.
ATTTGTACAGTATTTTCTGAAATGATCTCAGTTTTTTTTGCTAGGACTTTTTAATCCATTATATGTAATATGCTTAACGAAGTTATATTTTGTCCTAAAAAATAGAACTACTGATACAGTGAGGGGTTTATTTTCATTGTGATAAATTTTTTTGCCTCTGTTTTGCAGATTAAAATAACTGATGTTGATCAAAATGACAAGTCTAACACTGAAGAAATCAGTGCTAAAGAAAAACCACCAGAAGAATTTTTAAGTGCTATATTTGGTAACAGTGATGAATCTAGCACTGATGTGGAGGATGATGAAGAAGAGAAAAAAAGTGATCTCCCATCAACAGCTACTGACCAAGATATTGAAAATAACAAGAAGATGGAGAAAGTTGAGAAAGTGTTTACGGTAATGGACATTGATTTCTCATCGGCTGCAAATGATGATGATACAGAATTTGGACCTGCGCTCCCGCCTTCATCTCTACCAACAATGGATCTCACTACACTTTATTCTGGTTCTCAAAAAAGTGAGTTTTTTTAGCACAAAATAATCCATTTTAAGGTATTTAAAAATAATTTTTCGTATTTTCTTTGCGTATGTTATAGTGGCTAGTAATTCCCTTTCACTTCACATGATAACGACAACTAGCTGCTTGGACAAGAGATGTTTCATTATAGATGCGCAGGAAATAGATATATACTCTTAAATATTTACAGAATACACTTTCAGAAAGAAGAAAGCATCATAAACACTCAAAGGAAGAACGGAAAGAAAGGAAGAGAAATAGAGAGAAGAAAGTAAGTACATAGATAACACTAAATAGAAGAAAGTAAATACTTGATGAACAATATTATACTGCACTCGTAATATAGTTATGTTTTGCAGCATAAACGGAAGTCGTATCATAGAGAGTAGCGCCAAAACTAGCAGCACGGATCATTTGTGGGAGTTTTTGACCTAAGCAAAGTTTATTTGAGATCACTCGATGGAATAGTTAACGACAAAGTTGTTCTCACAATGGATATCCTTCACGTCTGCAAAGGCGGAGTTCGTGTTTCTCCTAAATCTCACTTCCCTTTGCACTGTTTTTTACCTTTGACACACGTGGGCGATTTCGCTAAACACTCGTCCTTATGTCCATTTATGCATCACTCTGAATAACATTCCCAAATTTCCGACGATTGCTGCACAATACTGACTCTGTAGGGAACATTAGTCATTGCCCTGTTTTCCGGTGTACATTGATTCACAGATTTATACTATGTTGCAGATGTCTAAGCACTAGCACAATCAGAAATAGTACTCAGAAATTTATCAAATAATTATAAATGCAACTATAAAAACAACATAACACACAATTTCTGTATAATAATTCTTAATGCAACAAAAAATTAGTCAAGGTCCGGTTCAGGAACTTTGTTTGGTGTCTTCTCATCTTTCGTAGCTCCAGTGAATGTTGGAGATGCTCCGGCCTGAAAAATTTGGAATAAAAAAGGGAAGCACAAACAATTGATGTCTTCGGTTCTTGAAGTTGCAACAAATTCGTAGGATAAGTTTCTAAATGACATGTACGCTTGAATCATGTCTTGAAAGGCGAATGAGCATGAACTCCCCTACCATTACATTATAAGCAAATATCAGCTACGCCTCAATCACAAGATATAACTCTATTCACAGTATTAAACAGATGATATCGCTATTAAGTACGTGACCTGCATATTCCCGGTATTCATACCGAAACCACCAATGTTGCCTATCTTGCTCATCAGTTTCATTACTTTTGGGTTTGACAGATGTTTAGCAATATTCGCCGGATTACTAGTAATATCCATATAAGCTGCAAGTACAGCTTCATCTTGCATAAGACTTAATATTTCGGGGTCTTGGAATATTTTTTCGAATCCTTTGGGCATACCAAATCCTGCTCCATCTCCAGCATGCTACAAATAGTGTCCGGTTTTGAATATAGACACAATTTCCGGAACTTTCGGAATCTCGAATAAGAATATAAAAACTGATACTAAATAATCATAAATGAAAAGTCCATGAGGGAAAGAACAACAAGAAGAAATAAGAAACACGATTTTGTAGTTTTAAATATCACATGCTTAGTTCGCTAAAATTGATGGTCTCCAGAAATTTTTTGCTACCAGTCGAATTTTACTTATAATTTGCTGTGCATAATACCTTATTATCTTCTTCTGCCCGTTTTCGTGCTTCTTGTGCCTGCTTTACACGCTCTCTACGTGCCTTTAGCTCCTTCTCCTCCTGACGTCTTTCCTTGCTTCGATTATGTTCAAGAATTTTTTTCGCCTAAAATGAGATAAACATAATGCAAACCTGGAAGGATTCAAAAGTATTTAAATTAGGCCGTGGAATACCCAAGTACACTGAGAACGCAACAATTATGCTTGCCCATTTTACATTTAGATCTCTATGTATTATAGAGTATCTTTAGTGGTTCTCAAGTATTGATGCAAACAGTGTTTGCCACAGCACAATTTTGATAGTCAGTAACGCTGGCTTGCAAAGACTGGAACGCGAACTTGGTCAAGAAATGATTTTCGATTCTTACTAAAAACCATGATTAGAGTTCGCTACTGCTTGCATGTATAACATAAGCAAGGCAAGAGATTGGTTATATGAGTACAGCTGATAATTCACACTTCAACAACAGCTGTCGTTATAGTGAAAAAATTGAAGCAGATGGTGATGACTTGAAGTAGGAAATAACAAGAGGATGAGCACTCTCAATGCTGCAAGAATGCATCTCGTCGTCTGTGAGAAATGCTATTACTGCAGTTATCTCTGCTGCATCTACACCTAGAGCTGGAACTAACTAGAGGTGGGTCTTCTGTGAACTTATATCGACTGCACAATAGAAAAAAAGTACTGAGCGGTGTAAAAGAGAGAACCAGTGAATTTGCTCCCAGTATTCACTCGGCGCCATGCAAGTTTGCAATACAGTACAAGTGGCACTACTCCAATTGCTATACATCTTACTTATTGTAGTGATATTTCTTAATGGCGCCACGTCAACTCCAAATATTCAAGCAGGTCAGTTTGTTCACCAATTTAATGATACTTTTCATTTCAAGAACCCAGAATGTTTCTTTTGCTTCATAAAGCTAAAATTATGAAATTTCTGAGAATAAAGCAAAATGTAGAAATGCGTGAACGCATATAAAATGTGCCATGTTTTCTTTCGGGGCAAAATGCATCTTATTGACACATTCCTGAAATAGCTCCTAAATAAACTGCTCACTGATAATTTACACCGAAGTCTTAAGAACACTACAGCGTATTTGCTTTGCTCATAACATGACAGTCAATCTAGACAAATAATCGGAATCTCTAATTTCAGCCTTTTCCACTTGCATCGCTTTTGGACATTCATGGACAGATGACATTAAAGATAAACTTCTCAATGAATTTTTTGGCACAGTCAAATCGCAGTTGAAATGTGATCCTTTTTTAAATGATTTACCCAAGAGAAGGATAAAAGTAATGATAAGCAATAGAGAGAAAGCAGTGAAGTCAAGAATACTTTTTAATTTGTTCTGTAAAGTACTTCCAGCGCTTCTAACCAGTTTTATTACTAAACGAATTAATTTGTAAATTTTTAAATTTAATTTCTTTTTATAGAAAAACGATTCAGTAAAGAAAATCACGAGAAAATTTGCAACAGTTAATGCAAGGAATTTCCTGAAGCGTCACATTCGCAGTAAGTAAATGATAATAATTTAGATGATGCGACCCGCACATTCGTAATTGTCACACAAAAAATGGAAAAATGGAGGGATTTGTTGATGAGTCATGGGAACGTGTCAACAGAATTAATAGAGTGGCCGAAAGAGCATACACTGGTATGGATCTTGAAAGCAAGTGAAAATATGAATGTGACAGAATACGAACTGCTGCAACACATCGTAAATACATCTCATATGCTTATTTACGATTCCGGCAAGTCCATCTAAATTTTTTCCAATGGAATATGTATTTTAAAAACTGCAATTACTGTTGTGAGCTTGGGATTTACTCTATATTTATGACAAATAAAAAATAAAAAAAGTATGTCATTTTGAAATGCTGTCCTGATTAAAGAATGATCCTAAATCTATGGTACCTGATAAATATTATTTAAGTAGAGACTTTCTTTTGCAGGGAGCGAGTCAAAAGTGCAAATGGATTTGCTGATGCAATCAGCAGCTGCATGCGGTGCGTGCTCAGAATTGTCTGAAAAGCTTGCAATCAAAACTGAGGTATGCAAAAGTCTGCCAAACAGTGCTAGGATATGCGAAATATCAGAACACGCGTCAGTAGTTCAAGAGAGTATTACTGCCTGGATGCCTGAGATTTTTGCATTAGCAACAAAGCGCAAACATCACAGCCGCATTCATAGTACGCAACAGTCAAGTCCAGTAAACAAAGCGCTCCAGCAGTCACGTGAGCACAGTACAGCTAACAAGCGACATCATCAAGTCAACAGTATGAGTAAACTCGTGAAGCTAAGTCGAAGAAAAAGAGCTTTGAAACATGTGCTGAAGGAAGGTACTCCTAATATGCTGGAAATGGATAATAGAAAGCAGAAGTTGCTTTGTAAGTACCGGAGATCATGTTATGAGACAGGCATAATACCGGAAATACTATCAAATTACGAGAAGTTAGCAGAAATGTTGCACATGCGTAAGGAGCCGGTAGAGGAGAAAAAGGAGAAAAATGAGAAAGAAATAAAAATTCTGTGCAGGTACCGCTTGTCGTGCTATCGAGAAGTGGGGATAAATAGAGAACTCGAACAAGAAAAAGCGAAGCATTCTCCTCTATTTTCTAAACAAAAAACAGCACGAACCAGAAGACCAAAAACTGTCAACGAAATCGCAAGAATCGCTCTGGCACGTATTCAGGAAAGCGAGAGAATTGCTGCCACAAGACCTATACCTAAGAGTCTTATTGTAAAAAAGAAACTAAATGAGATAGAGGAAGAAAAAAACAGGCGTCTTGCGTGTAAATACCGTGAGTCCTGCTACCGCACAGGTATCATTCCACACACTATGACATTTAGTGAAGCACTGCAAAACATATATCACCTCCTTGTGAAATACATACCTCTCTTGGTTCAAAATCAAGACACCACTAATAAAGAATTCAACAATTTCAGCGAGTACGACAAGCGATTGTACTGCAAGTATCGCAAATCTTGCTACATTTCTGGCGACAGGCCTGCCATCTCCAACATTACTTACAGCGACATCTTCCAGCATACTGTCATCGCGAAGAAAACAGATGAATTACTACCATTGCAATTAAGATGCAAATACCGTAAGTCATGTTATGATACCGGCATTCTAGCTGAATTCAACATGAAAAGAGATACTATGAAAGAAGAAAAAAAAGAGAAACCAGACCAAGCAGTCAAATCTTTGTACGATTTGAAAATGCTTTGCAAGTACAGAAAAAGTTGCTACATGCAAAAAGCTCAGGAGCAACAGTTCGTCAACGTTCAAGATGCAGTTAATGAGAGTCAACGACTGATCCTGCAAATGCAAGAAGCGCAAGAAAAGAAAGAGACTATGGCAGAAAATATTTTGTCCACATTGTCTTCTCAAAAAGAATCAACCCAGTATATCAAAGAAACAGCAGCGGAAGAGAAGGAAACACATATAATATCTCAACAGAGTGAACCAAGCACCAAGGTTAACGAATCTAAAGATTTAAAAGATCGCATGGGAATAGCAACACTCGTACAAGAAGATACAGATGCCACAAAAGTCGATACTGAGGTGAAAAGTGGTCAAAGTAAGGACGAAAAGACCATGAAAACAAAAAATGCAAAAGCGAAGAATACCTTACCTAGAATAAAGCAAAAAAGTAAAAAAGGGTTGGAAGTGCTACCAACACATGCTGCAAAAAGTGCTTCCTCATCACAGAAAACTGCGAAGACTACGCAAGTAGAATCGTTAGACGCTACTGTTCGAATGGAAAAGCTGAAGAGGGAACAGAGAATGGCGAAAGAAAGGCAAATGCCAACCACACAGACAGCACATGATCAGCAAGAAGGCGGAGACAAAAAAAGGAAAAATGAGTCCATATCACATCTATTTGCAACATCCATAACACAAACCTCTACAACATCGTCCGAACAAGAGCTGGAAAAAAACAGAAACATGGCACCTCCTAAACTTATTAATATTTCTGACGACAGGCTCAGTCCCTTAGATATTAAAATACTATGCAAGTACCGAAAATCTTGTTATAAGAGTGGAGAAGTTCCATCAATTCAACTGGCAAAGACGATACAAGAACTGCGAAAAAAGGATGAAAATTACCAGCCACTTCAAATACGATGCAAATATCGCAAATCGTGCTATGAAACTGGCAAACAATCGGACAACTTCACATCTGTAACAGTGACTGAAGAAAACAAAAAAGTACCAGTTAAACTGCGATGCAAGTATCGAAAATCATGTTATCAGACAGGGCAACTGCCAGCTACTGACAAATACGATTTTGGTCTTTCATTTTTACGAGTCTTTCTGAAAGAATTTGATGCAATGGAAAGTACGGAAATGCGAGAAAAAGAAATGAGTGAAAAACAGAGGAAACTATTTTGCAAATACCGCAAGTCTTGTTATAAAACGGGTAAGTTGCCAATATTTCTGAATCAAACAGTACACGTAATTGTTGAAAACATTAAGGAACAATACAAGAATCCACAACTTAAATGCAAATATCGTAAGTCATGCTATGAAAGCATGAAATTGGACATACTCCTGGATAAAGTTCGCAAAAAGGAGAGAGAAAAGAAGACGCAAGAAGGCATCGCAAAATCTTCTTATCAAGCCAACATCGTTATTAAATACAAAGAAAAGGAGATACAGAGAGAAGTATCATCAGGAGATATGGATGAGGAGAGCAAGAGATCACGCATTAAGAGAAGCAAACAGCTCAAGTCTGAGAGTGACGAGGAGGAATACATGCAGACAATGCCGCTCGATAGCCATTCAAGACAAAAAGCAATCACGCCACAACAATACAGCAAAGCAAAAAAACTTAAGTGTAAATACAGATTGACGTGCTACAGGGGTGAGCAGTCACTGCCTCGTTTTATAGCTAACGACAAGTACACTGAGAAAAAGAAAGAAATTAACATTAGAAACTTTCGTCGTCCAAATGGCGCTATTTGCAACATTTACTACTTATCATGTCGCAAACAAGCCGGTTTGCCTATTCGCGAACGTGCGCCTATTGGACCGAATGGACGACGTCTTTGTCGAAAAAAGAAAAAAGACGAACGCAGTAATTAGATTATAATATTTCTGTGTATATGCTTATTTTATTTGAAATTGTATCCATAATTGTAATTTCCCTATGCTTTACTTTTCCTTTCGTAGTAATAAAATATTTGTGACTTCAGAACTATCATATACCGAATCATGCAACAGATAAGACAGTAGACATTTGTTTTTTTTTGGTCAGAATTTATTGAGATAATTTTGAAATAAATAATTAGTAGAATTTTCGAAAAGAAAAAACTGCTATTTAAAAAAATCGTAAAAAATAAATAACAAAAAAACCAAAATCGATTTCAGTTCACTGAATCTCTAGTAAATTTACAAATTATTTGTTCCAATAAAGTCCAACAATACTAATACTTTCAGTTCTTTTATTACTCAAAATCTGTGACGTCTGACCACGATTTCTCTATTATTATTAAAAAAAACTTACATTGGGTTCTACCTCCTTGAGCCATTCATTGGCATCGTTATCGTAATCTAATTTACATGCCATAGCCAAATCACGATGAGCTTCCAAAAAATGGCCGAGTAACCTGAGTGAAATATCACTAACTATAAATCAAATTGCGAAATAAAATTAAATACTTACAATTATTATTTATAAACATACCTGTGTGCCCGTCCGCGGAATTTATAACCCTGTGCTGAGTCAGCATTTAGCGAAATGGCTTTGTCACAATCTCTAATTGCATTATTTGGTTTATTGAGTTTGAGAAGCACGCTGAAAACTGTGCCTTATAAATGATACATATTTATAACTAAAAATTTTGATACTTAAATTTCAAAGATTATAATTACACACCTTGCTCGTTTGGCATGTAAAATTGCTGATCCTGGATTAACTTCAATTGCAGTAGTGAAGTGTTCAACAGCTTTCTCAAAATTTCCTAAAGAAGCACAAACAATTACATTTATAAACTTGCGACATGAGGCACAAAAATTTTGATAATGTTTGCATTAAGATGAAGACTATCTCTATTTCATACAGTCTTTTTTCCTTAAATGCTGGAGAAACTTTAAAGCAAGAATCTGAGAATCACCACTAGACAAGTATGCTTTTTTCACACTTAATAAAAACTGCCAACAAGAAAGTCAAAAATTATCCTTTCAACTAGTTATTTCAAAGAATACCGTTGTTCAGCGCTTGCATAGCCAATGCGCGCTGTTCGTTTGCTTTTTCTACATCTTCATCCGTTACCTGAAAATTAAAAATGCAAGACAGTAACAAACCGCAAGAATGAAAGTGAAATGCAAAAGTAGTTAAATAGATAACCTCTTTGTTAATATCACCCATCGGAAGCGGTTCGTCTTCTTCTCCCTTGATTACTCCTGACATATCAAGTTCCAACTCCGGCTCTTCCTCTGATTCTTCTTTTTCTTCTCCCTTTGTTGGCTCTTCATGCTTATCAGCTGCTTCAGAAGATGATCTTGCTTCAGGTTTGGTCGTCGGAGATGGAATTTCTGCGCCAAGACTGCAACAATTTCATATTTCTCCATGCTTTATAAATTCAAAAAACCATTAAAAAAGAATCCTATAAGATTCTTGACTTCTTAGTAGTATGAAAAATTATTTTAAGTCAAAATCAAAACACTACCTCTCAAGATATTCTTTGTAGAATGCGAATTTGGGCTCATGTAAAATTGCTGGATTCGATTTACAAATAGCCACAAACTGACGCAATAACTCAACTTGTGTATCCATCGTTAACGACGTGCTTCTTCTTAAAATGGATGAAGTTGTAATGATTATAATCTGAATGCCGACCGAATCTTTCTTTTTGACCTTATTTTGAAATAATAATCTACGCGATAAATTTAGCTCGTAATCGCATCAATTTTTTTTCAACAAAAGCAATGAAATAAACTCACTTAAATTTAGTAAATATATTTGGAAATTTGCTTTAAATACATTCTTTACCTGAACTCTATCTCAACAAAATACATTAACATAAATTAATATAATATCCGTATTTAATACCTTGCATACTATCTCAAAAATTTACTCATATTAGCAATCACGTTTGCCTTATTAACATACGCACCTCAAGACGTGCTATTTTAACACTATACAAGTAAAAACATTACACACAGCAAGCATAAGTACAGCCAGATACACTTGATAATCAAACTACTTTCCCCACAACAACAAGCCCAAATAAAAAACTTATTGACTCGACCAACAGCTGCAGGAACAGATACAAAAAAACAACCAAAACATACAAATAATTCATGCTTTTCGTGTTAGGAACCATTGCTACAAATAACGCCCAATCTCAAAGCACGTACAAAACTAACTGACGTTGCAGAAACAATGTCTTATGACTATTGTTTCTTCCACTTCTTTCGTATAGTGTTACGGTACGTTACGATAACCACTTACTACAGTGGTATTATGTAATTTAATGGTTTATTAAATTGTTTCAGAAATGGATTACATCAATTACAGACGTTTCATCAGAAATGCAATTAAAAATAAAACTTAGTGAGTGATATCCATTGTGAAAGCTATTTTAAGTATTACGGAAAAAAGTTATATTTGCTAGTTTTATTTATATTTGCTAAATAAAAATTAGCATTATTAATAATTTTGATTAATTAAGATACAAAAATTTTAATTAAAGAGTATTATATGGTAGTATCTTCGTGTGACAAATTTAATATTTAAATTTATTAAATTATTGATTGAACGCTATAAATGTGTTTTATGATTGATTACTTCATAAATCAAATCATCAATAATATTGTTTATTATTAAAATTAACTGTTTATTTTTTCTTAAGCTTACCAACATACGGTGCTTTTGGTGTTGGAGCAGTGTTGGCATTAGTTTACATGACAGATTGGGAAACTGTGGGACGTCATATTCCAATTTGGAAATATCACTTTGATGACCCAGTTACAGTAAAAAATGATACTACTGATGAAACGTCTTCCTCAACCTAAACCTACTCGTTCTAATTTTACTGGTTGCTTTCGATTTTACTACAAAGTACTGATTGGAAAGAACCAACTCTTGGTTTTTATCTCAAAATTACTACTTCTCGAAATTATTTTTTCGTGCTTAATAACAGAAACATATTTGATATGTAAGGCAGCAATTCTGGTAAATGATTTACCAGATTAGTAGCTATTTCGTAAACAGGTACAAAAACAACCACAACGCATCAATAATTCATGCTTTTCATGTTAGGAACCATTTCCACAAATAATGCTTGAACGGTATTTTTCATTATAAATGCAATTTTTCATTACAGTATTTTTTAATTAGTAGAGCTTTGAAGAAGCAATTCATGTATGTTTAATAACGGTTATATACGCTGATACTTGAGCTTTATATTCTATACGAAATTATTCTTGATTTAATTAAAAGTAATCTTAACCATACTGTAATGACTGTAATGAAAAAAATCGTGATGATAATTTTGTGTGCCACTTCTTCGACCCTTTTCTTGTATTATTTTAATTCTGAATGCTCACTGGAGTATTACACGAATGAGTGTTTTTATGTTCGATAGCAGAGGTAGTCATTAGAAATTTATCAAGCTCTATTTTCATTATTAAACTGCTTGGGAATAATATATTTACAGGCTATGGCATATGTTAGCAGTGAATGAATAAAGGCTTATTCTTGTGGATATAACACTTCAAAATTCATAGTTCGTCGTTTTGTTGCTCACTGATTTGCATAGTTTGATAGCATTTCTAAGAAGTAAAACATTTGCATTATAGACTCGTTATGTTTAAAACAAATGATTGTAGATCTGTGCATAAAATATGCCTGATGTTCGCCATTTGAAGGTGAATTATGAAGGATGTGAACAATAATTTTATTTTCTGATTCAAAAAACGTAAAGCTGGGGATCATATCCGGAATATTTCAGTGATTGAGCCAAATTTTTGATTGCAGTGACTTATAGGTGATATATAGGAAATGAAAACAAGTAGAAGGCACCGGTATTCGATTAGAAAAGATAAACTGTGACTTGATCTAAAGGTTATAAATTAGAGATTATATCAGTGTAGTAATTAAGAAACCGCTGGTGCATTTGGCATAGGTGCCATTAGAATACATTCGGCTAATGTTCGCCCTACACATTCGAAACGGTGGTAAACAGTTGTTCTGTCAACTCTATAACATCGATATACTACATTATAGATCAAGATATCTCTTCCTAGTTCGACAAATAAACCATTGTCATCCACACATCCTGAAGTAAATTTTTCATTTTTGTAGCAGTGTTATTATTCATTTTTGAACAAATTCGGTACCTATGATGAGGTGTATAAATTACCTAGTACTCTAACGATTCCATCTGATGTACACTGATATCGAATGTGACCTGACTTCCATATTTGATTTTCATTGAAAAATTTATTGTCTTGTTTGCAGCCATTTACTGCAAATTTATAATTTACATATCCTAATTTGATTGCCTGTCTATTTAATAATTGTCATATTTTATGACTTTCACAGTTTTTAATGTCAATTAATTTTTGTGCTCAAAATTATTACTATAAATAGCTAATATATTCATTTAAATATTTAAAATGCAAAATTAAGAAAGGTACAGTGGGCAGTATATCGCACTCGGCCTTGTTCAAGCATCTCACACTTGTGTAAATAATGGTCTATGACTCGTTGTGAACCGACAGGAATTGTGATATCCGTATTTCGAGCATAGCAACCTATAAATATGTATCTATTAAATTGTAATTTTTCATTTTCACCAAAACATTTTATCAATTTATAGTCTACAGTAAGGCATTCTGTTTTTAATTTAAACAGTCAATAAGTACATGTGCGAATTAATATTAGTGAATGATCTTAATGTATTATTGCTGAAAAAATAGCTATTGAACGAATAAGATTTTATTTGTTTATTTGTGTAAAGTACTGAAAAAGTGTTTTACTTGAAATAGTTGCGAGTTTCAAAATAATAATTATAGCTATGAAGCTAAAAATGATCTTTCGTGTCATCGATAAGACAAACCTTCGATGACAATTCCATCATTTTGACAAACCAGCGAAAAAGATCCATTGCGAAAATGTTCTCCAACTTCGTAATGAATTCCGTGGTCATAACACGTTGATTCTGTACATAATATTAATCATTTTATCTGCAGAAAATTGTGCAACTTTTTTCTTATTACTTAATTTCTAATAATCATTGACGTTTTAGACGTATTTGATCAAAAATGCAAATTAAACGAAAAATTTTTTCAGCATTTTTAGCAATTGAAAAATGCTCTAAATAAGTTTCGATTCGATATTCAAAGGCATATAGAAGCAATGCTATGAAATTATTTATTTTTGCAAAAAAATTTGCGTGTTTTGTTATATGCACACATTTTTGTGCATCTTTCGTATTTTACTTTTCACTGTGAATGTTCGCTTGTACCTTTTTTTTACTGAATATTTATTTTAACAAAAGTGTACCTTTGACTTTAAAGTATGTTTAATTTTTTTGGTTGAAAAGAGTTTTATTGACTTTGACAGTTCATTAAACTTTTAAAGTTTGTTTTCGTAAGTTTCATTTTTTGTTGTTGAAAAATTTTGTTCTGAATAACGAAGATCAGTGAAAGCAAATAAATTTCCAGAAAAAACAATTCAGTAAAATCAAAAAAGTCAGTAAAATGCAAAAAAAATCAGCAAAAATCGAAAAGAAGGCATAAAAATTGACATTAACTGTGACTTGATGCAATGACTGAGATCGTGAAAAACATTCATTACTTGTAAACTTTTTAAATTATTCGCCATTAAAAGAGAGTTATTTATGTCAAATGAACATTAACTGTGATGGAGAGTGTTTGTATGAAAGTACTGCGCAACAATTTTGTGACATAATTTAATCTAACTTTAAAATTTAGTTTTGAAAAAAAACTCATGCAACCTTGTTCATAGGTCACCGTGTCGCCTGACACTTCACACTTGTGCCTTATTCCACCTCGAATGAACATTCTACCAATATGTATAACCGATTTGTCATCTGCTACACACGCTGTAGATAATCATCACTAATAACTTTATATTCTAGCGATAACAGAAAGTTTATTGGTTTTATTTTGTCTTATTCTTCGTTGATAACAAAATTGTATACAGTAATTTAACAACAAACGGAGTGAATTTGAATAATGAAATATAGGAGCTTTTGGCGGAAAATTTTAAATATTCAGTATTGACATACCAAATACTATTTACATGCTTAAAAAATGCCTTATAAATTATCTTAGATAAATTTAAAATTATTAAAACAAAGTTACCAATAACTTCAGCGGTACCATTACTACATTTGTAATGAAAATGTCCTTTTGTGAATGTTTGTCCATGTTCATATGTACCCATTCCAGTAACCACACATGGAAATGGTGGTTGAAATCCCGAAGGTGCTATAAAATACGGTAAAGTTAATTAAAGTGTACATTTAAAAAAATTAGCATATTTCCAGCAATAATTACCTGCGGGAATGATCACTTTCTCCATACCAATTGGACTATGACCATAAGGAACAATAATGTAAGCTTCTTCAGCTGATAATAATTGTATTGCAGAATATAGCAGTAATATGCAGGTTACTGTATTGTGTTCCATAAGTAATTTGGCTGCAAAGATAAAGTCTGATTTAGATGCTTAAAAGCTAAATAAAAGATTACCTTTGCTCATTTTAATTTTACTTTGAGTGAATGTGAAGTAAATCAAAACTGAAAGCATTTCTATTCTCGAAAGTAATGTGAATCGTTGTTGTTGTTGTAAATATTACATTTTGCAAGCAATTAGATCCTTTAACTGAGAAAGTCTGAGTTAGATTGTTTGCCTTTGCATTCTTTTGATATTTTTTATTACAAACTTTTTATTTTTATTTTTTGACTCAAAATTTCAATTACAAAAGTATTAGCAATGAGTTACACTCAAATGAATTCAAAAGATTCATACAAATTTGTTTAAAAAATACATTGCATTTAATTGCTGTCGTGAAACAAAGTGATTTAATTTAATATGCTAATTTTCCCTTAAGAGAAAGTTTTTAATGTAAGTTTAAATTTTTGTATAATTCCAAAAAATGGTATGTCATGAACAAACAGTGTTTACAGATCATATTTTGAAGAGTAATTGAAAGTATGATTTATGTAAAAGTTAGAAATGACATTTTTGTTGAATAAGAAGAAAGCATTAGAAACCGTAGAAGAACATGCAAATGCAAAAAATAATGAATGGTGGAGGATGAATGAAATATTCAGAAGATGGAAATATGGCAAGGACATTTGTGCTGAAGGAAGAAGTAACAGTAATTCTGAGGAAGCATACCGCGGTGTGCTAGGTTGGGAGCAAAGGGACAAATAAAAGAACACATTGCGAACGTTTGAGATTTAGAAAATAGTATCAAGATATAGAAGCCTAAGAATATCGTCGTAAGTGAATACTTAAAAGCTTATCGACTAAGACTCAATTCATGATGGCAATCAGCAAGTACGACCAATACGAAGTTTGTAGAGCGAAGGAAGAAGAACACCTAACAGCAGCAGACTGGTGACACTTGGATACGGGGTCAACTATCTGACCTTGTCAATTCATTGCATTCTTTCACTACAGCGGCAGTTTCCTCTATAAATCAGTCACAATATCATCATCATTTTAAACAAATTAAAAAAGTTTACTTTTGTTGAACTTTCAAATACTTTTTTATGACTTGTAGAAGAAACGTTTTAATGTCACGTACAGTAAGTTATCTACGCTCTTTTATTATTCACGAGAAAACAAGATTTCACGTGAGAAAAAAAAACTGGAATAATGGCTTTGTGCGGGAAATGAGAGTTTCATGAGAAAAATATAATTGTGCGGGAAAGCTAAATTTTGTACACAAGCACAATTTGTCTTAGGAAGGATTCTGTAAGCAAGACTTTTTCTTGAAAAATCTTCTCGTACTTTATTAGTTTTATATTATTTAATTACTTGTAAGCATATTTAAAATACTAAGTAATTCATGAAGAATTACGTACGCACTTTAATTAGTGTTAAAGATTATAAATGGATAGTTAGTTTTGTTGAAAAAGAAGAAAGTGCTAAAAACTGTAATGGAAGAGACAAATACAAAAAATAAAGGATAAATGAAAATTAACTGCAAAGTGAAATTTAGGTTAAAATTGATAAATATTTGTTGTCTTTGCTATCATCAACATTAATTCTAATTCAAATTTTTATAAACAATGATAAGTGTGCGATTAATTTTGCTCAAGTAAAGATTAACAGTATTACTTACTGCGCACACTTTTGTAAGTTAATGTACTATACGCTAATAAAGTAAGCTGTTTCACGTTTTCCCCTTAATATATCACTCAAAAGTATTTTTTTCAAGATACTTCATATGATCTTTCATTTAAGCAATATTTATTTTATATTACTTTTGAATACTTCAAACTGCTTTTTCTTCAGCAATATTTACACGTTCATTACTGTACCAAGCACTGACTATACTAGCAAAATAATTTTCAAGTTCATGCAAATGAGACGCAGGTTTGCATTTCGGGCATACGAATGTATTGATTTTTCAACACTATAGAAAAGCTGTTTACTCAATGGTTAGGATTGGTCAACAAATATTACTTACTGATAGGTGTAGGGGGTTAATAGTGTCTGTTGATAAGTATTAATGACTTTGAAAGATACAAGTAATCATAATAAAATATTTGATACAGTAATAATTGTGTTTCTTTTTAGACAAATAACAAATAATAAAGTTTGTTCAAAAACTTTATTATTTGCATTCTGTTTGATCACAAATTGAATGTATTATTTTCACGTAAATTATCAAACATTTATTGGTATAGTGTTGTCAATAGCGTAATATTAGAACTGTTATTCAAAAATATATAAAAATATATCTTAGAAATATGGTGTGTTCACAAATATGGCTAGTATTAAAGTCAATAAATATAGCTAGCGTGATTTCCCTAGCAGCATGTTACTGTTTTGTAATTAGTTATAGTTACTGTTTTTGTTTATTGCAGATCAATCTGAATTATTTGTGCTGTCGATCTTATTTTTTTTGTTACCAATCAGCTCCATTTATTCAAATTGTTTCTGTTCAGAAACTTTGGTTTTGTCGATCGTATATTAGTAAAGACAGTTCTTTGTCAATAGAATCAGCGTATGTTTGCGTTATTGTTTTTATTACATTTATCTTTTTGAGAACAAATTTATCAAGCTTCCTATCTACTCGAACTAATGTTACACTACTTTTTTTTCTGTCAATGCATAATTCGTAGTACATATATTTGCGTAATATTGAAGGAAAATGAAGCATCGAAGAAGAGTGCTTCCTGTCATTAGAACTTTTCCTCAGAATGCATTGGTTATGTGGCGGCATTCAAGTAGAAAACGAGTATCATCACGTGCAGATGAAAGTGAGTAAGTGTTTTTTTGTATTTCCTTTCCTAAAATTTCAAAGTCTATTTTACTCTATAAAACTTGCCAATTTTTAGGAGCTTAAAGATAATCACTCATTTTTCGTGCAATGACCCATTGTCCAATACTCGAATAGATGTTAATATTCTTCTTCCCTATAATGGATCAATAACGAAAGCAATGAGAAAATTAAAAAATAGAATCATCGATCGTGCAAAAAAGAAGACTGGTAATGATCTAAGTAGTTATTTTGAATTTACTTTCCCTGGAGAGGATTCAAGGAGGGAGGTCCGTTCTTTTACCTTTAAAATATTGAGCTATGAAAATTTTATTTTTTAAATGCCCATCGATTTGTTCGTATAGTATGCATAATTTTGAAAATGATTGATTTATTAAAATATCTTAACTTGAAACTAAAGTTTACAAAAGGCACGTTTTGGTCAATGTTTTATTACTTTTGAGATTGTTAGTGCTGCAATTATTAAAAAAAATCATATATTTAAGTTCTTAATTTTTACTGCATAGTTTAGTATTGTTTTATTCCAGATCAATTTGACGACTGGACAAATATTTGAGCAGGAAAATAACTTCAAAATTTGCTTCAACGGTATTGAATGCCCAGTATTGCGGCATATCCCTTGTTGTTCACATTTAACTCTAAAATGTAAACCTCTGGTTGGATGTCCTCTGGTTCCTCGTTTTGAAATAATTGATTGTAAGTTGGAATTTTCAATTCTAATAACTTGTTTTGTCACCAGTAAGTTCCTAGAAATTTAATTTATCAAAAAGTAAAAGTTATATTTCAGATGCAGGAGGAGCAAATATATCATTTCATTGGTATGTTGGAAATGCTGGGACATGGTTGAGTGTTCCAACTTTAGAATTAGGAACAGTTGATGGAGGTGAAGTTTTAAAATTCGAAATTCCTGTATCAAAATCATTTTTCATGATTTTTTATTAACTACTAATGAAACTTGAATTTTTCGTTGAAAATCTCATGAATAAGGTCATATATAGAAGACCAAAAGTCTCGAACTAGTTCTCAACATTCTTTACTCTTCTGAATTTTTAAAAATATTAAGAACAACCAAAATATTCGATGAGTGGCTGGACTTATCGTTACACTGGGAAATACTTTTATCCCACTGTTGAAGACATTGGGAAATTTGTTTCTGTTGTGTTGGATATGGGACCAAGTACATGCGTTGCGATAAGTGAATATGTTGTTGTTAAAATTGATGAAGAATTGATTTTTGAAAAGAGACAAGCTGTATATTGTCAGGAGCGAGCGGAGGGCGGGTATGTTATTATATTCAAGTAAAATCACGTTTTCGCATTTGTTATTGCGTATCAGTATCACCATTTTTACGTTGTTGATCCTATCATTGCTGCCATTATTATCAATGTTATCAATTCATTATTGTCAGTACTCAGGACGTAGACATGTTAATAGAAAGTGGATTTGTATACATTAATAGAATAAATATTCAAATAATCCAGTCCGTTGAAAAGAACTCTTTCAACAATTCCATGACTTTTATTTCAGATGATTGACAATATTTTAGGAATATGCGAGTGGTTTCTTACAATGTTCTTGCTGATCTATATTTAAATTTAAAAAAAAGGAAGGATGACGGTTATTTTCCATATTGTCCTACAAAATATTTGCAGTATGCTTATCGATACCCGATTTTGTTGCGAGAGATTCTAGGTAACCTGTGAAGTCAAAGAGAAGATAAATTATTTCTTTTACTCGTAATAGGATTTTATATTATACTTTTAATTTTATAGGTTATAAAGGAGATATAATATTTCTTCAAGAGGTGGATCTGTCGCTGTCTTCATTCTATTTACTGAGGGTGATGGAAGATCATGGTTATGATGTTTATTTCAAAAAAAAGGGTCTTAAAGTGAATGAAGGACTAGTTATATGTCATCGTAAGGAACAGTTTAGGTATTTTTACATTGTTCTTTGTTTGGATAGAGAATATTTTTCAAATCCAGCTTTCGTTTCATCCCGCATTAATTTTTGTAAAAGCTTTTGGTTCAAGCTTCAGAAACCTTACTAAAAAATTTTCAGCTATTCAAACACCCATGACATGTGGTTGCCTGACCTTCTGGATACTCGCCTTTATCCTGAAAATGTTGATGTGTATGAGCTATTTGAAAAAAACTATGAACTAAAAAAATTTTTCTTTTCAAAATCTGCAGTTATTCAGGTAACTTTTCATTATAATACGTTTTCAATATGATTGTTGTTTACGTACATGTGCTAAAATTTGATTTGTTAAAACTTAACTTAGTCAAGTGCTGATTTACAATTCTTAATGGAAACGTTTTAATTTCATACATATTTCTTTTTCTGGTTACAAGTCTCATGCAGTTAATGAAGTTATGAAGTTCCATTACTGATAACTGAAGTTTCAGTTGTTAGTGCTAGAATGCAATGATCCGTATCAAAATCACATTTTGCTACTTGCAAATACTCATTTGTATTTCAATCC
Source organism: Thelazia callipaeda (assembly GCA_900618365.1). Taxonomy (NCBI): domain Eukaryota; kingdom Metazoa; phylum Nematoda; class Chromadorea; order Rhabditida; family Thelaziidae; genus Thelazia; species Thelazia callipaeda. The sequence continues at coordinate 61,852 of UYYF01004512.1, forward strand.
AAAGTTTACATTGATCAAAGTACTACAATCTTTGTTATGTGCTCGGTGGATTGTGCACATTGCTACAAGCACCAAAGAATGTAATCCCGAATCTCAGTTGCACGTTTTATTTGCTGGTGACTTCAACAGTACACCGGAAGAACCTGTTTACGAGCTCCTTAGTAAAGGTTCACATTCACTTAATTACGTCTCTGTTTTTAAAAAGTAAAAATATTAATTTTTCTTCAAAATAATTCAGTTTACTGGCAATTATAGAACTCCTCGAGAAATCATTGTTTCAGTTTTCTCTACACTTGTTGAGATTCCTAAATGTTTTAGAAACTGAGCAAATAGCTGTTAGTGAAATACTTTATGCATTTTAAGCATGGTGCATCTTCTTATCAAACTACAAAATAATAATAAATGGACTATATACAAATGTTTAAGGAACGGTGTCATTCAAAGGTGATCCTACTTCTAACATAAGATATGAACGTAATGATCTGAGCTTTACCATCTATCCACGTTCAGCATTATTCGACTTAAAGCTAACAAATTTGGCGGACGAAACACAATACACAAATTATACCAGTCATAAAGGGTGTGATGGACAATTAAGTGGTTTTGATGGCTGCATAGACTACATATGGGGAACTCCCAATTTAAAAGTTAGTTTATAAATTTAGATTTGTTAAATCTTCCGATGTTTAGGCACAAAGATATTTTGGGATCTATCTGACCAATGGTTCCATTCATTCAAATCAAGAATAGTATTAGTTATTAGCAGTCATGTTTAGAAGCGGAATGATTATTCTTCAAATTTATCAAGTCCAAGTTCTGTGTGATAATCGTAGTGAAACAGAAAGTGAATTGCATTTTTCGCGGATTTTTAGGCTGAAAAAGTCATACCGATGCCATCGGTGGATGCTGCTAAAAAATATGTGGGACTGCCGTCTAAAATATGTCCTAGTGACCATTTACCAGTAGTCTGTGATATACAAATTCAGTAATGATGATCATTTTTAGAAGTCATTCTAAGACTTTTTAAGAAGAGCAGTTCTAAAGTTCAAAATTGAATCTTACAAATTGTATAGTTGTTGTTACACTTGTAATGTCTTTTCTTTTAATACCACTGAAGTTAACTTGACAACAAGAAAAGAGAGGAGTAAAGTAGAAAAAGACATGTTACATTGGTTCAGTAAATGTACTACATTAGTAAAGTAGCGCTATGATTGAATTATGTGAAGTAAATTTTGAATAAATCATAGAAATGTGCTTGAGAACATATTATGTACTAATCGTGTCCATTTTGGAATGAAGTAATATTGCTTCGCTCCTGTTGGCTAGTGTAAGATTTCATAATTGTTCATTGCTAAATGATTTTCTCCAAAATTTATCTAGTTTTAGTCTTCTGATACTTTTTGGACTTATTTAGTTTAATTAACATCTTTGAACAGAAATTTATGTCCTTTTTAAAAAAAGCTGTTGGCGTACTCGTTATTAAACTAAAAAAAATGCTTCGTATATCAGTTAGGAGAATTATCCTGAATCTTTGATACTTCTCTGTATTATTTGGCTATTGAAAGATGCAGTGGAATAGAGTAAGGTAGCGATTACTTTTATTAACATTTGCATCAAGGAAAGCACTGTTTGAATTTATCAAATTCTGCGAAATGAGTAGTTCTTTCGGAAGTGCAGATATTTGTCTTCACACGATTACTGTGGATACAATCATCCTCAGTTACACTCGCTTTTGACACCAGACCGATTTATATTTCCGTTCCTAGCAGTATCATGTTTGTTTTGCAGTAAAAGAAATTCTTGAATATGTAAATACAAGTTTAGAGCTAATAATTACTTTAAGGAATTGAGGAAAGATTTAGTTAATGAAAGAGTTTTTGAATGTATTGTATGAGTGTACAATATAGTGTGAATATTTGTACTAGACATTAGATTGCTGAATAAGTCTATAATGTAAGTAAAACTTACTTTGTAGTACCAGGCCACCGTAAAGCAACTCCACGAGTAAGTTTACAGGGCAGGAAAAGTCCTTGATGTTTACTGTAGTAATTGATCAGATCAAATAGATTTGAAAATTGATGTGATCGATCGATAAAAAAAGTCGTTTTGTGTTTTCCCAGTTTCTAGAAAACTATTTTAAAGATCTGTATGTAGTTGTGCATATTTGAGTAATTGGAACTTATGGACAGATTTTACAAACTATTTTTTCCAAAGTAAGCATTGAAGTAGCGAGTTACGCAGAACTACAAATTTTTTGCAGTTTTTTGAATGTATTTGAAATTAATAACTCACAGCACTGATAAGAAAGTTGTGAATTTTCTGACGATGGCATAATGTGAGTACCAAACATTTTCTTTCATTAATACGGATCAAAAAAGATCTGAAAGTTGTGTGAAATTAGTAATAACTTAAGAAGAGTTCATATTACTAAAGTATAATGTATGCATAATGTGAGCGGTCAAGACTACAATTTATATTCTCTTTTAAGTACATGTCAGTAGCCTTTTTATATCTTTGCTTGAGTACTCAAATGAGTAACTTTATTAATTCAAATTAAATGTAATAAAATCATAATTGCAGGCAGTTTTTGATAATCATACTGAAATGTTTACCCATTCTCCAAACCAGTTCTTAGTAACATTCGTTCAGCTTTTCTGCTGTCAGCATTAGGATGAAACCAGCGTTCAGCACGATACATTGAACAGAATGCAAAACCGTAAATCTTTGAGTGATTTTCAGAAATGGCCCAAGATTCCCCAAAACGGCAAATTTCCCTTTAAATATTGCTTGTGAGTATGAAACGTAATACAAAGTTTGTTCTGTAGTAATAAGAGATGGATTCACTACTAACTATTTTACTTTTACTTTGTTTTTAAATTAATTAAAATTAAGATTGCTGAACGATCTATCATTATGTAAAAAGTAAGTAACATATTTTGCTAATAAATAACTGACTTGAATTTAATCGTAAATTCACATAACATCTCATAAATAAAATCGTTTATTTCTTTACTTTATAATGATAATGACTTGCTTACTTTCAGTCAGCTATATATTACTTTACTTTGTAATAATAATGACTTACTTTTAATCAGTTATATATATA